>CM022298.1:12485940-12782501 GCA_011799875.1 Thinopyrum elongatum | reverse complement strand
GCAAGCGCGAGTGCTAGTGACAAGCATGATGAAAACGACAATACTCCACGCGTGTTATGATACATAACAGTAGTCGATTAAGACATACAGATCATACACAACGTCTGGTTACAAGCGGACAGCATAAACTGGCAAATCATTAAGTAGACATACTAGGCGGCGCCAGGCACGCGGTAAGGAAGTAACACGAGAGATAGCACAAGGCTACATCAAACGTCGGAGAGAACACGGTATCGGGTAGTGGCGAGTGCGGCGAACGAATTGTTCGAGGCGGAAAGATCCTGTGGCTCCATGTGCACTCTGATGCAGAACCGGTCTCGAGCGTAAGAGAGGTCCACGGTCGGTGTGGTGACCTCCAACATTGGCCAGTCAATTACCAGCATACATAGGGCTGAGTCCTGCTGCGGATAAAGGAGTGCTCCGGATGTTATCCTGCCCGGACAGCGGTCAGCAACTGCTCATAGCTCGTGAAGACGTGCTCGGTGGGCAACACACCGAACGGCAAGAGCCCGGACATGCGTCCAAGAGCGTTAGTGCACTGATAACAGAACGCGCGGTCGTAGCGACGAGGCTCGTACGGGGCACAGATAGCGTGGGGTTAAGTAACCGGTAGCATCTCCAGCAGGGGCCCATACGGAATGTATCTGAACTCGGAGTCATCCAGACAGATTGTGCGCTCCCCTACGTAGACGTAAGACAGCGGAGTAGGCGTCATCATGGACTGCCATCTCAATCGGTCCACGCCTAATCCGTGAAAAGGTGTAGCTCGGTTTCTAGTTGTTCTTTGATCTAAATCCAACTTCGACATAGTACTGTCTCGGTTGAACTCCGCGGTAAACCTCTAAACAAAGTACCAGGGTACCAACGTAGCCATAGTCTGGTTCATGAGCAGCGATCAGGGACACGCTGAAACACCATGGAGTAATACGCAGCCAGTGGAGCCACAAGCGTGTGCTAGGACGGGTGGTAAACAAACGGTCCCTGAAACGGGAATTCAGGTTTGTCAAACGAAATAAGAGTTTAACACAACCTCGGGAGAGAAAGGTTAAACAAAACAATGGAAAGGAAAATGATTATCAGACTAATCAGATCATCGACAGGAATCGCAGCAGTATCGCTCTCCGGGTAGACAGAATTTACGAGATCCTAGTGTCGCATAGTAAACTTATTTAACCGAGTAGAAGAGATATCAGAGTCCCAGGAGTATAGACGATGGATAAAGATCCAATACCACAAGTTGCCAATGTGGGCCAGTAACCACACAGCCAAGTTGTAAAACGGTTTTCTTGTCTAGACTCAACTTCGGTCCAAGGAACTTGAAAGGGGGATTCCTACAGGCAGTTCGGCTCTGATACCAACTGTGGGCCCCCAGCTCGATCGTACACTAATCATGCACGCAAACGTGTACGATCAAGATCAGGGACTCACGGGAAGATATCACAACACAACTCTAAAAACATAAATAAGTCATACAAGCACTCATAATACAAGCCAGGGCCACGAGGGCTCGAATACAAATGCCGATCATAGACGAGTCGGCGGAAGCAACAATATCTGAGTACAGACATAGGTTAAACAAGGTGCCATAAGATGGCTAGCAAAACAGGGATACAACAGATCGAACAGGCGCAGGGCCTCCTGCCGGGACCTCCTAACTACTCCTGTCCGTCGGCGTCCTGGACGTAGTAGTAGGCTCCGTCCTGGTGGTAGTAGTCGTCGAAGGTGGCGTCTGGCTCCTGGGCTCCCAACATCTGGTTGCGACCACAGCAAGAAGGGAAAGGGGAAAAGGATGGGGGAAAGCAACGTGAGTCCTCATCCAAAGTACTCCGCAAGCAGGATCTATACTACATATGCATGGTATATGTGTAAAGAGGCAATATCGGTGGGACTGAACGCAGAATGCCAGAATAAGAGGGGGACATGTCCGGTCCCGAAAGGGGCACGCCCCGGACGTGTCCGCCCCTGGGCCACTGCCCAGTGGGGCCCGAACCCCTGTGACGCTGACGAATGGGGCCCACGGCCCAGAAACAGTTTTAAGAAAATAGAAATAAAAATAAATAATTAAAATAATTAATTAATTAATTAATTAATTAATTAGTTAATTAATCCTGATTAGGTTAATCTAATTAACTAATTAGTGTTAATTAAACAGTAATCAGTAATTAAATTAATTAAACCTAATTAACCTAACAGCCTATGACAGGTGGGACCCACCCTGTCAGGTGGCTGCTGACGTCAGCATGATGTCATGCTGACGTCATCAATTACTGTTTCGGATAATGTTGAATTAAATAATTAATTAAAATTTTAGAAATTAATAAAAACTTTAGAAAATCATATCTTTTAAACCGTAACTCCGATGAAAATATTTTATACATGAAACTTGCTCAGATCGACGATACGAACCCGGATACGCCCTCGGTATCTCCGTCAGACGCCCGCAGCTATGAGAACGTTGAACAATTAGACCGATTTCGATAAATGAATAGTGTCCAACCCTGATTAAATAAATCCGAATAAATTCCTAAATTAACTAAATCGCTTAGTTAGGCTGTATATCACCCTGGCCCTGCGTTTAGACATGTCATGCATCCCTGTTGCATAATTGCCGTGTGTTTACTGTTTCTTCCCCCTCTTCTCTTCGGTAGACTACGAGACCGACGCAGCTGCTGGTGCCTCGACCGACTACGTTGTTGACGACCCCTACTTGCCAGGGCAACCAGGCAAGCCCCCCCCTTGATCACCAGATATCGCCTATTCTCCTCTATACTGCTTGCATTAGAGTAGTGTAGCATGATACTGCTTTCGGTTAATCCTATTCTGCTGCATAGCCTGTCATTGTTGCTACTGTTGATGATACCTTACCTGCAATCCTAAATGCCTAGTGTAGGATGCTAGTTTATCATCATTGGCCCTGCATTCTTGTCAGTCTGCCTTGCTATACTATCGGGCCGTGATCACTCGGGAGGTGATCACGGGTTATACTATACATATATGCATACTATACAGATGGTGACTAAAGTCGGGTCGGCTCGAAGAGTACCCGCGAGTGATTCACGGATTGGGGGCTGAAAGGACCTTTGTCCCAACGGCCCTTTGAGTGGATCTTTGTGGCGGAGCGACAGGGCAGGTTGAGACCACCTAGGAGACAGGTGGGCCAAGCCCTGGTCGGCGTTCGCGTTTACTTCATAATAACACGTTTAACGAGATTGGATATTTGATCTGAGTCTGGCCACTGGCCTATACGCACTAACCAACTACGCGGGAGTAGTTATGGGTATCCCGGCGTCGTGGTATTAGCTGAAGCCTTCTTGACGTCAGCGACCGAGCGGCGCGCGCCGTGTTGGACCGCGCTAACGTAACCGCCGTGATCGTGTGGGTTGCTAGGTCTGCTCGCGGCCGCGTACGCAACGTGCAGGAGCGCGCTGGGCGATGGGCCCAGACCCCAGAGTGCCTAGGATTAGTCCGGCGTGCTGACCTCTCTGTTGAGCCTAGGTGGGGCTGCGACGTGTGGATCTTCCGAGGCCGGGCATGACCCAGGAAAGTGTGTCCGGCCAAAGGGGATCGAGCGTGTTGGGGAATATGTGGTGCACCCCTGCAGGGAAGTTTATCTATTCGAATAGCCGTGTCCCTCGGTAAAAGGACGACCCGGAGTTGTATTCCGACCTCATGACAACTAGAAATGGATACTTAATAAAACACACCCTTACAAGTGACAGATATAACCCGGTGGTCGCTCTCTCGCATGGTGGCGACGAGAGGATCGACGGGTAGGATTATGCTATACGTTGTTGATTGGTTAATTTCCAACTAATCTCTTCTATTGCTTCAAGACGAAGGCTGCCAGAAGCGTAGTCTTCGACAGGACTAGCTATCCCCCTCTTATTCTGGCATTCTGCAGTTCAGTCCACCGATATTGCCTCTTTGCACATATACCATGCATATGTAGTATAGATCCTTGCTTGCGAGTACTTTGGATGAGTACTCACGGTTGCTTTCCCCCATCCTTTTCCCCCTTTCCCTTCTTGCTGGTTGTCGCAACCAGATGTTGGAGCCCAGGAGCCAGACGCCACCTTCGACGACTACTACCACCAGGACGGAGCCTACTACTACGTCCAGGACGCCGACGACCAGGAGTAGTTAGGAGGATCCCAGGCAGGAGGCCCTGCGCCTGTTCGATCTGTTGTATCCCTGTTTGTGCTAGCCATCTTATGGCACCTTGTTTAACCTATGTCTGTACTCAGATATTGTTGCTTCCGCCGACTCGTCTATGATCGAGCATTTGTATTCGAGCCCTCGTGGCCCCTGGCTTGTATTATGATGCTTGTATGACTTATTTATGTTTTAGAGTTGTGTTGTGATATCTTCCCGTGAGTCCCTGATCTTGATCGTACACGTTTGCGTGCATGATTAGTGTACGATCGAGCTGGGGGCGCCACATCCTAGTACCACCCACTGTACTCATCTAGTGATATGTGGCGTCAATGTTAGGGTGTGGGCTGCCAGTTTGTGCAAGTCTAGTACATGTAGTGTCGCGTCTAGGTTGCCATGGGTGGGCTCCTAGGAGGTTCCACAACTTCAAAGAATGATGTGTGAGGCTTCAATGTGTTGGCGGTAGGTCCTGTAGGACCAATAGTATATCGACCAGAGGGGGGTGAATGGGTGATTTAAAAATTCTTTCGAAACTTGAAAACTCTTGGTACAACACAATGGAAAATAAATCTAAGCACAAAAAAAATCTAAAAAAGATTATCACACTAGAAGATAAACTAGATAGAATAGAAAGATTAGACGAAGGACTCTATGAAAGAGATGATACCATCAAATTCTCTTCAGATTTTTGGGAGTTACGGGTCTCTGGGAATCAATAAAATTGAGTCAAGGGGTCATATTTCAACATCCAGGAAGGAGGAGGAGGAGGAGGGGCATCTTCCCCCTCTCCTCCGGCTATGTCAGAATTCCTCTAGGGGCACTGCCAACATCGTCATCTCCATGACAATCTTCTTCCTTTGTATTGGGACTTCTCCATCACAAAGCCTCTCAATACTTAGGCAAACATGATTGTGTTAGGAATTATTTCCCAGTATTTATTTCATCTTTACATCTATGTTTGATTAGTTATTTGTTTCATGGCATTGGCGAAATAGTATGAAGGTTGGTTGCACATATGTACATTACTCATTCTATTTTTGTATACAAGGTCACTTTTTTTTCATGTCAAACTCTGACTTATAATTTTGGTCAACGAAATATACGTTATATGCCATAAAAAATATATCATCAGAAAGTTCTTTGGAATGTGCATGCAGTGGCATACTTTTTGTGGCATAACTCAATTTTGTTGGTACAATTAATGGTCAAAGTTAGACATAAAAATATGAAGTGCCCTTATATAAAAAAGTGGAAGTAGTAATTTCTATGATATCCTTTGTGGCTTTTGTATGAGTGCACACGTGTATTAAGGGAACCCATATGTTTTCTAATGCGTTATGATGAAGGATGAAGGGGATGCGCGAGTGATAGAAATCATATCCCACTAGTACGGAGTCATAGCATATGGAAGTATGGGGACCCTTGATCTTTAAGCTATTATCGGTTTTTACCTTAATAATTTCCAGTTGCCAGGCATGTTGCCCCTTGGGAGTTTAGTCATAAGTACATGTGAGTCAATGATTTTGCAACATGTAAGATTAGGTTCCACCCAAGAAATAGAAACGAGATTCACTTGTGAGGGGAAACACATCTTACATCTTACATAATGCCTTGTCTACCGCATTCTATTATAGTACTCTAAGGCCTAGTCCATGCCTCACCATTTTTTGCATTGAGGTGACATTGGAGAAAAAACACATAGGTATAACATTGTCTTTTGCATTTCCATTAAAGCAATCTCTAATAATGACAACCACTTTATCACAAAATAGTCAATTGCCTAGAACACTTGCTCCCATTGGATATCATTAATTCCATCACAACCATAGCAGACTCCCTCTCTTTAATTCTTGCAAACTATTTAATAACAACAAAAACTTTAATTGACTTGCCTCTACAAGATAAATAACAGATATTCACTTGAATCTTTGTAAATTAATCACTAAAATTTCATAAATAACATACATAACTTTTAGAGCATTTTACATGAAGTTCCCTTAATTTATGGGTATGGATGTCTCTCAATATGTTTTCGTCGTTGAAAGGACGTGGATGTCACCTACAGGAGGGGGGGGGGGGGGGGGGGTAATAGGCGCTTTAAAACAATTACGGTTTAGGCTTGAACACGTGAGGAATAAAACTAGCATTTAATTTGTCTAGCAGGAAACCTAAATATACTAGGCTCAACTATGTGCACCAACAACTTATACTAAACAAGATAAACAACTATGTGATAGCAAGATATATAACTTGAAGCACGAAGGCTATCACAAAATAAAGTGTATAAGTAAAGGGGCTCGGGTAAGAGATAACCGAGTCACGCGGAGACAACGATGTATCCCGAAGTTCACACCCTTGCAGATGCTAATCTCCGTTAGAGTGGTGTGGAGGCACAATACTCCCCAAAATGCCACTAGGGGCCACTGTATTCTCATCACACCCTCGCACAATGCAAGATGCCGTGATTCCACCATGGGACCCTTGAGGGCGGTCACCGAACCCGTACAAATGGCGACCCTAGGAGCGGTCATCGAACCCGTAGAATTTGCTTGGGGCAATCTTCACAACTTAATTGGAGACCCCGAAGCTTGCCTGGAGCTTTACACCACAATGATTGAGCTCCGCAACACGACCAACCGTCTAGGGCGCCCAAGCACCCAAAAGGCACAAGCTCTAGGGTGCGAAAACACTCAAGAGTAATAAGCTTCTCAACTTTCACTTCCACGTATCACCGTGGAGAACTCAAACAGATGCAACTAATGCAATGGCAAGAACACACGAAATGCTCAAGTTCCGCACTCTCAAATCCCACCAATGCAACGAAACTATGGAGGAATAGGAGAGGAAGAACAAGGAGAACACAAAAGAACTACAAGATCTAGATCCACAAGGTCCCCCTCACTTAGAGGAGATATGGATTGGTGGAAATGTAGATCTAGATCTTCTCTCTCTTTTCCCTCAAAAAGAGAGAAAACTAAGCTTTTGGAGGTCGACAATGGAGGAGAAAGCTTGCAAATAACCACTAGGGCAATGGGGAAGAAGACCCCCTTTTATAGAGGGAGCTCAAATCCAATCGTCATACACATAGGTCGTGCACCAGCGGTACTACCGCTCGGGGGAGTGGTACTACCGCTTTGCCCGGTCAACGCAACCCAACGAGTACTGAAGTACTAGAATGGTAGTTTCGCTAGAACCAGCGTAGCCAACACATCACCAGAGCGGAAGTACCGCACGAAGCGGTACTACAATATAGTGCTAGCAATACTACCACGAATTGGCAGAGAGCATACAGAAGTACCGCCTAAGCGGTACTACCGCCATAAGACAAGCGGTACTACCGCGAGTAGTCGAGGGGCAACAGAAGACTCCAGCCAAGTGGAAGTAGCGCCGTAAAGCCAGCAGAAGTACAACCGAAGCGGTACTACCATGGGCACCAGCGGTACTACTGCTTGGTCTCTGCCAAAAGACCAATGCACAACAGATGAAACAAGTAAGATCAAAACTGTCATAACTTCTGCAAATGAACTCTGATTTCGATGAACTCAAGCTTGATAGAAAGCTAACGACAAGAGTTGTCAAATCACGTATAGAAATATGCCAGTGATATAGAGGTGTGAAACCTCCATCAGTGAAGAACCGTCAAAAACTCCAACATCGAAAACACAATAGATGATGCATAGGAAATCCGTTTTCGATGAACTTGAGCTTGGCATGAAGATGACCACAAGCTCCGAAACTCACATAGAGAAAAAGCCAAACAAGAACCAAGAAAGATGATGCCAAGGATGCAATGGTTTGAGTTCTCTAGGAACGATATGATCAAACTACTCACTCAAGAGCCCCCCTTAATAGTACGGGAAACAAACCAATAACCCGGTCTCCCAACTAGAACCATGAGACCGGTAAAATAGAAAACCTATTAGGGTCAAACTTTGCCTTGCGCATAGTCCACTTGAGCTAGATGACGATCTTAACTTCCTTAAGTTGGACCACCTTTCTTGACAGCGTACACTCGATGAAGACTACTAGATTGCTCCCTCATACTCCACTATGGGTGAGCCTCTCTTAGGCACATCTTCACATGTCCATTATCACGAGAATAGACAGCAAGCTTCAAGTCCGATCTCTTCGTGATGCTCCACTTGAACTTGCACACCGCAACCTTGACGACGATCACCACTTGATGTCATCCTCCATGGGTTTTATGATATCTTCCTTTCGATATCAACCTTGATGACACCGCAACCTTTCCCGTCCAAAGCACGACAAGGCCCAAACTAGGTCACAATTGGCATTTTATTCAAATATTAGGTATGATGATATATTTATTTTAAATACCCCGAAAATGATTAAGTAAATACTAGGAAATAACATTTGGTCTGGGCCGGTCCTGGCTCAACTTGGGATTTTCAGACGTACATTGTCGAACCCAGCCCCGGGTATGATCAGGTCAAGGTCCACCTAAAGCCTAGCCCAAAGAAGGGAGAAAGGTCCAACTTCTTGCTGGCTCTGGCTGCTACCTACACATTTCATTGGTCACCGCCGGCGACAAATCCCGCGCGGCGCCGGCGGCCGGCTCGCACGCCCTCCAGCCCATGGCGCACGACCTTCCCGCCGCCGACTGGCCGCTGCCATCGCTGCCCCTTCGCTCCAGGTACCCCCCCATCCCCACTTGCCACACACATTGAAACAGCAATAGGGCGGATCCATGGAGTAGTCCCTGCAGTTCTTTCAGTAACATCCATGGGGGGTTCTTTCAGCTAGCAGCTCTGCTGACATTATGTCATGGTTCCCCATAATGTCGTTCACTGCTGTGTTCCGTATATTCAGACAAACTTGAAGTTTACCAGCAGCATTTAGAATGTTCTATCAATTTCCGATGAACTCGCCGTTCGCCGTCATCTTCTACATTTCCACACATTTTTTCACAAACTTCTTGTTGGGCATTAGGTGCAAAGGAGATTACAACGTTCGGCCACGGCCATGGGATAATACACCATTTGGAATTATTAAGGCGCCTGAGAGTTGGCTATACAGACCCACACTAGCAAATTTTTTACTTCTCCCCATTAATTTATCAGATTCCTTTTTTGTTCAAGTCCAAAGATAGAAAATGCAGCTCAGTTCATGGGCTGATAGACAATAAACCAACAACTTAATATCTTTATCGTTACCTCCCCAATGCATTGCCCGCTACTCCCATTCCAGCTTATCTTTATGGTCTTTAATTTCAGCAAGGTTTTTTTGGTGTCACAGATAATACATGTGACAGAGGAATTGAAACTTGTTGGCTTTCGCCCAAGGATCAAACGCAGACACACATCAGAAACAGAGCAAATGTGGGGCATTTTTCTCTACTCTTTTCTTCAAGCCCAATTATTACAAGGCTTAGGTTGATGTAGTACCCACATGATACGTACAGACTAAGTGCTCAACTTTACAAATACAACTTGTCTTGGATTCTAATTCAACCGGCAATTCAAACATCGCCTTGACTCTGAAAGTACATACCCAAACACAAGAATCCAAACACTACCAGAAATATATTAAGTTATTAACTAATTTGGCAAGACTCCTAAATACTAGTACAGCGTAATAATATTTCCTAATTCGCAGGACAAGGCAGTAGCATACATGATGTGAGTCACATACATTGTGTTACTCAAATGAAATGTTTTTCCTCCTGATGCACCCGCTTCTTGCTTCCTACTGTAAGTTGTGGTGCTTGCATCTTGCAGGTTACCGTGTAGTTGTAGTAGGGTGGTATGCGGGACCTCAATGCAAGAGCCTCAAATTTCCCACCTGGTAGTGTACCACCACGTCCTAAGATGATGTCCTGCACAGTGATCTTGGGGACTTCCTCATTGGAACCTAACTGATGATGGTTGCAAACTACGAAATATTTGCTGCTGCCCGCCAATCTCCGATGGTACACCAGTTCATCTTCCCGCAAACGAACCATTGGGTGCTGTTCAAACATAAGGAGATTTGTCTGTTTATATGCTCTCGTACATTCAAGAGTTGTGCGCCAAAATCGATGATTAAAGTTATCTTGCAGTAAACCAGCAATGATACGCGCGCCTGCGAAACTCTGTCTCTGCTCCAAAGCCATCTCCATGGCCATCTTTGCCATTTTTGGCTGCTCATCTGGGTTTGTGCTTCCGAATGCAAGCAACTTGAAAAAATGCCAATAAGCTTCTCGCGGGAGATAATCCAGTCGAAGTGCATCTGTTGTTCCCAGATTCACAATTCTATTTGATCGACTGGTGATTATAATTTTGCTCCCACCGCACGCTGTCATGCAGGTTGCGGAAGATTTCAGCCTTCTCAGTGTTTCCTCGTTAATGTCCTCGGCTAGTTCAACAATAATCAGCAACCTGTTTTGAGAAGCAGAATTTTTATGTCTGACTAGACCATTTATACTATTTCCTTTCAGGTTAACAACTCCTTCATCTTTGAGACTACCTTCTGGAAGAAACAGGATCGTTGAGAAGCCAGCGCGAACACTCTCATCCCTACAGACATACTCAACAAGGGTGCTCTTCCCTCCTCTTCTTGGACCAATGATCGGAAGTACAGCCAAGTCTGAAGTAGCACCAGGATGAAGCAAGAAATTCAGAACCCGTTCCTGTTCCAGTTGGTGACCAAACATGCAATTATCCAAGAGCAAATATGTGCCGCAAGGTTGGCGAAGTATCCGAGGATACAATTCCAAAAAGAAAAGAAACTCCTTCATACCAGCCACGGTGTCTTCAAGGGTATCAACCATCAGTTGCAGCTCTTCTCGTAAGTTGTTGTTTGTGCCAAACAACAGTGCTTCTCTGTTGCTGCTGCCACTGCCGGTGCAAGAGAAACGAAGGCGTTTGATTGGACTGTATTTAGACAGTGCAGATGACGAGTGGCTCATCTCCTCCCCCCTCTCCTCATCACCAAGGACGGCTTGGAATCTCAAGGCATCGAGAACGTAGTGGCCTCTGTACATACCTTGCCTCAACATCTTGAGCTGACGGAGCATCCCCTGGTTGGTGATGTGCCGTGCCTCGGCCTCCTCGATGATGATGTCGATTCTCAGTAGGACTCTCTGTAGCCTCTGTTGAATCTTGTCGAGGTCAGGCTGCTGCTGGAAGTATTTGCTGATGACGAACGATGCAGACCTGCTGATGAGGTCACCTACGATTGCAGAGATGAGGATATCCATTGATCGCGAACCACCTTGGTTCAGAGCTGAAATGGTGCAATGGAAGAGGGATAAAATTAGCAGCGAGTGATACTAGCTACTTGGGTGTCAAGCCATTGGGGTGTTGCTCAATCTCGACTCAAGACCCAGCCACCCAGGTAGGTGTTCTGAATGGAAGATTGGAAGGTGACTGACTATGGCAAAATGGTGTGAGGCATTGAGGCTACTGCTGGATATTATGTGCTGTGGTGCCCTGCTAATTTTCGAGCGAGTCTTTGGCTGCTATGTGGAATTGAGTCTGACTTGACTCATTGCAAATCTATGCCCAAGCAGCACTACTTTTGCTTCTTTCCTCTATTTTATCTTATTTTATACCTAGAGGATAGATGATGCACATGAGCATAATTTAGTGCATGTCACATCAGAACTAACTAACTGGTGCCCTTTTCCTTGTAGAAAATTTCTTGTTGACGTGTTATATAAGTTGGACTTAATTTGGGCTGACTGTTCTAAAAGGAGTGGTTGTTTAGTCAAAAACCATAAATGAGACACGGAAGAGAAAAACCATGCCATTTGTTGACCGGAGGGTTAAATTTTGACAAGACTGAAATGGATGGCAAGGCAGTCTAGAAGGGATTGGTCTTTGGCTCCAGGAATAGTCGAATTTGCTCTGCTTTCTACGTCCAGTGAGAGAAAGCAGTCTCGTGTTTCTTTGAGAAGAGCAATATGACCGAAATATCGACCGATACTAGTTCTGTCTTTACCGTAGTTTGAAGTATTTTTTTTTTGACACTCATACTGCAGTTAGCATAACTTGGTAATTAAACTGAATTAACAAGAAGAGCAGCAAAGTCAGGCCCATCAATCCCAGCCATTCATTGCTGCTTTGCTAGCAGTGACGTGCACCGTCCGTTAACTGAACCTGTACCTTCAGTTTCAGGTGTTGTTGTACTCCGATCAGCTGGAGCTTCCCTTGGCCTCCTTGGCGAGCTTCCCAGGCATCCTTGCTTGCTGCTGCCAGCACGACTCCCCTCAGGACTCAGGAGTCGCTGCGTTCCCTTGAGCTCCTGGCACTGCATCTTCCGCCCATTGAAGCAACTATATGTGGTCAGGCCAGTTTGATTCCATGTTTCTCCAATGGGGATGGGTTAATAATAATCCCCTCTAGTGCTGACTACCGACTGCTGAATCCACATGGAGCATATTTGGAGACAAAGTTTTATCAGATTACCATATCTCATTCCATAAAGATGTCTGAACTAGCACAGTCGTTACCAGTAACATTCAGCTTCTCCAAAAACTCATATGCTGGGCTTCACCTTCAACTTTTATGTCAGCTAGTCACTCAGTTGCCCTTGATCATAGCCATATCTAGCTGCTCCTTGATCTGCTGCTGATGGAACCGGCTTACTGGACGAGCAACAGCTGCATAGTGCATCTCTCACATATAGGTAATAACTTTTTGTATGGTAAAGATCACCCCGCCTCCTCCCAGGCAAGTTAATAACACATATCATTGATTTGATACTGAATCGTGGAAATCTGATACTTGTTCAAGCTTGTGTTATGAATTTTCTGAAAATTATAATCATTTCTATACTGTCTAAGTTCTAAATGGATGTCATAACTTTTTTTCTAAGGCACCTGGGCATTAGAAAAGTTCCTATGTTGTTTGCTTATACCCCTTTTATGGCCTTTATCTTTCTGATCTTTAAACCCAGCAAAAAAAGAATCTGTTACTGAAAGTAAATGCGACAGAGCAATTAAAACACGTGGGCTTTCGCCCAAGGATCAAGTGCACGCACACATGAGAAACAGAGCAAATTTGGGGCACTTTTCTCTACTCTTTTCTTCAGGTTCAAGGATTATTGCAAGGCTTAGGTTTACAGTACACATAGTATCCTGATCATTAGGATACGGACTCAAGCACTTAACTTTATAAATACATTTTGTCTTGGACTCTGATTTAACTGGCAATGCAAACACTGTTTTGAATCTGAAAGTACTTGCCCGAACACAAGCATAATGTACTCGACATGCAAACTTATGCTAGGAGGATAGAAGTCCTCCATGCCTACACGTTAATAGACATATATGTTACCTAACTTGGAAAGACTCCTAAATTGAGTAATAATATTTCCTAATTCACAGGACAACACGGTAGCATACATGATATGGGTCACAGAGAGTGTGCTACTCAAACAAAATGTTCTTCGTCTTGATGCACACGCTTCTTCCTTCCTACTGTAAGTTGTGGTGCTTGCATCTTGCAGCTTACCGTGTAGTTGTAGTAGGGCGGTATGCGTGCCCTCCATGCAAGAGCCTCAAATTCTCCACAGGGTTGTTTACCACCACATCCTAACATGATGTCCCGCAGATTGATCTTCGGGACATTCTCATCGGAATATGACTGCTGATGGTTACCAAACAAGAAATATCTGTGTCTCTTCACCAATCTCCAACAATACACCGGTGCATCTTCCCGCAAACGAAGGTATGGGTGCTGGCCAAACATAATGAAATTTGCCTGTTTACTTTCTCTTACACATTCAAGAACTGTGTGCCAGAATCGAGCATTAAAGTTATCTCGCAATATCCCAGCAGCGATATGCGCGCTTGTGAAACATTGTTGCAGTTCCAAAGCGATCTCCATGGCCACTGTTGCCAGTTTTGGCTGCTCATCAGGGTTTGTGCTTCTGAACACAAGTGACTTGAAAAAATGCCAGTAAGCTTCTGGAGGGAGAAAGTCCAGTCGAAGTGCTTCTGTTGTTCTCAGATTCACTATTCTATCTGACCTACTGGTGATTATGATTTTGCTCCCACCAGACGGTGTCATGATGGTCGCGGAAGATTTCAACCTTCTCCATGTTCCTTCGTTAATATCCTCACCTATTTCAACAATAATCAGCAACCTGGTTTGAGAAGCAGCAGAATTATGGTGTCTTACTAGACCGCTAATATTGTTTCTTTTCAGGTCAACCATCCCTTCATCCCTGAGACTACCTTCTGGAAAGAACAGGATCATTGAGAAACCATCGCGCACACTCTCATCCCGACAGACATACTCAACAAGGGTGCTCTTCCCTACTCTTATTGGACCAACAATCGGAAGTACGGCCAAGTCTGAAGTAGCACCAGGACTAAGCAAGAAATTCAGAACCCGTTCCCATTCCATTTGGCGACCAAACATGCAGTTGTCCAATAGCAAATACGTGCCATAAGGTTGGCAGAGGATCCGTGGATATAATTTCAAGAAGAAAAGAAACTCCTTCATACCAGCCACGGAGTATTCAAGGGTATCAACCATCCGTTGCAGCTCTTCTCGTATGTTGCTGTTTCTGCCAAACAACAGTGCTTCTCTGTTGCTGGTACCATTGCGGGTGCGAGAGAAACGAAGGCGTTTGATTGGACTTGATTTTGACAGTGCAGATGACGAGTGGCTCATCTTCTCATCCCCCTCCTCCTCGTCGAGAGCGGTTTGGAATCTCAAGGCATCGAGAACGTAGTGGCCTCTGTACATTCCTCGCCTCAACATCTTGAGCTGACGGAGCATCCCCTGGTTGGTGATGTGCCGCGCCTCGGCCTCCTCTACGATGATGTCGATTCTCAGTAGGACACTCTGTGGCCTCTGTAGAATCTTGTCGATGTCAGGCTGCTGCTGGAAGTATTTGCTGATCACGAACGATGCAGACCTGCTGATGAGATCACCTACGATTGCAGAGACGAGGATATCCATTGATTGCGAACCACCTACTAGCTATTCGATGTGTTGCTCAATTTTGACTAGAAGACCGGGGAGAGGGGGGGTGGGGGGGGGGGGGAGGCGTTTTGTGGATGCAGATTTGAAGGTGGGGTGGGGGGTGTTCTGAATGGAAGATTTGAAGGTGACTGACTATGCATGGCAAGGTAGTATGAGTGACTGAGGCTAGTGCTGGATGCATCGGCATGCTATATATGGATGCGGTGGTGCCCTGCCAATGTTTAAGTGAGGTTCGCTTGCCGTGTGAAATAGGGTTTGACTTAAATTGTGTGGAATTGCTACTTCAGTTTCTTTTCTTTACTAGCTTGTAGGGTTAATTTGATACATGTCACTATCAACTCCGTGTATTAAAAAAAATGCCACTGCAAAAAATGACTTCAGAAAAACGCCATTGTAAAAAGGGGTTAATTCAAGATATGCCACTGCCGCATTGGCATATTTTAATTAAATTACTTTCTAATAAGTTGCATGTGTAGTGATTTGGACAGGAGGATGGTTGGATGTTGATCCGGATTTTTAGAAACTAGTCATCAACCCGTGCGATTGCACGGGCTAGCAATTACAAAATATCATTTAAAATTATTTGAAGAAATTTATTATATAAAAAATGTTTCAAATTGAGATATTGTAAACTTAGAACACCTTTTCTTGTACAAAAACATTTAAATGGTTTCTTCCTTCTTTTACAAAATAGTGTTCCTTCAGTTAGCTCCTATTTTCTACATCATGTGTTGTGGTTTGGTCTTAACCATGTAGATAACATGAACGTCTATAGTTCACATCAACATGGCTTCTTAACACACAACTAACCTTTTTCAAGCGGTATAATGGATCTATAGTTGTAGTCACAATTACTTGTTTCCAGCCGGCGATTTTTCAGTTGCTCTCCGTCCATCCTCCACATGCCGGCGCCACCAATTGAGTAGTGTTTCCACCATATTTCAATTGTCATTTTATTTTCACGCGGATGATGGCTTAAAGTTTCTCATAGTGATGTCTACTTCTTTTCTCATGATAGAAGATGTACATAATTGTATTTGTGAGATCTTTCAACAATTCAACGTACATAACTTTTCTAATTTGTGCATTCGTACAATTAATTTATGGAATAGCAGTTTTATACCTTCACCAATATGCCACGGAAACACATTACGCGTAATGCAATAAATATTAAATATATCTGTAATTGGTCTAGACAAAAGTGACGGGTAAATATTTTAGCAAATATGACACAACATGTTGTCTTTTGCCACATATATATTTATGAAATAAGTACACCCTTATTTTGAATGCAATTTTTACAACATGTTGTCTTTTGCCACATTTCTGAAATATTTTAGCAAATATGACACAACATGTTGTCTTTTGCCACACAAATAACGTAATTTCCTCTTTTTCTCAGCTTGAAAATGATATTTCCTCATATGTACATATATGTCTATATATGTTTACATGCATGTAAAATTTCATATTTTAAAATGAAATAAAATATGATTTCCCCAAGTTAGTTTATGATGATGTCAAGTTTAGTGCAGGCCGAATTCATGCTACTTTTTCATAATTGTTGGAGTTCAGGTGTATGCATGCATATAACTCCACGGGGAGGTTGTTAACTTAATTTTGGACATATATTCACATTGCCCATGCATATGCGAACAAATTATACACATGAAACTGATCCATTGCAGTTTGACTACCGGGAGATTCATTGAGAACCTCATCAACGAATATGGTCATAGAAAAAATGAAAATCAAGAAACAAACTTTCCAGGTCAAATTGTAATTTTATACTGTTTGCCTGCAAAAAATCCTATGGTGTTGGTAAAGATAGAGATCATGCTATTTTGATTGACGATATCACAATTGTTTACTGGAGATCAGAGTAGATTCCTAGGCAGAGATTATGCTATCTTATCATCTACTCCAGGAGCAAGTGGCCAGAACATGATGCGCCGGTGTTTCGCAAACACCGGAAAAAATCTAGAATGGAAGAAAAGAGGCAGTTCCTATATTCTTCTGAAGCAATTTCGTCCACTCAAAAGCCTGGACACCATCATTGTCGTGCATCGGCTTCAAGATCCATGAATGTACGGCTGTACGTGCTTGCACCATGCATCATGTAGGCATCCAGCCGCTGGCTAGCTTCATCTATGTGCGTTTCTATATGCCAAAAGCATTGGCAATCTACACATATGGGAACCTAGGTTTGGACAGCTTCATAACGCCAGCCGGAAAATAGTTGGTGACTTGCATCGGGAAAATCGTGAGGCCGGGCTTGCGCTAATGCTTCTTGCCGTGGCATGTATCTCGACAGGGCAACAAAAATTGATTCGTTTATTCAGGGAATCACGGGGAGATAGAGACCGAGGATAAGACGAATCACTTGCGTGGCATAGGGGAGGGGCATGTTAGGCTTCATCAATGGATACAAATACATTAAGTTTTAATCCTTGGAACGAAACTGCTAACTTCTAGGATTAACATAGAGCCTCGTAGGATGTGAGGAGTTTGAAGGATAGAATAGAAGAAATTTTGAGGATGGAGATAGCCTACCTGCGACGACGATAACATGAAGATGTGACATGGAGAGGCGGAGGAGCAGGAAGAATAGCGCTACAGATCTCTTTACAACAGGCAAAACAAATACACCTATCAGCCCCTTATAATTTATCCAGGGCAAAGCAGAAAACTGGAAGTGCACACTAATCCTTAAGTCATTCGGCCTGTAGAATATAGATACGGAGCAGAACTTAGATAGCTTGGAGTCACTTTGCCTCTTCTCCAGGACAAAACATCTTTCACGGCCAGGTTGATACATTTCAAGTGCATCTACCCACAAAACCTATTTATATACAATCCATTCATTTATCCAGAAGTTGTTAATTATTGCCAAGAAAATCCTTTTATTTGAGTAGAATTGTTAGCAGTTTTGCAATTCGACAACATCTTCAGTGCAGTGCCCAACGCCATGAAATAGAACAATGGAAGTGGGGGAACAGAAAAGACTGGAACGGGGGATAGAAAATGTAAATTATATGTACCATTCTTCTGATTGGACGGAGTACAACTTAGGGCTGATTGCGTACTCGTCGAAGTAGTCGGCGGCAAGATGTAGCTCTGGCCGCGCTCGCAAGGTACTTTGTCGGTGCAACGTTGAGTTCTTGATAATCAAGCCGGTATAATTCGCCCCACCATCGAGATTTTTTGTTTTGTTTTCCACCTCGGAACATCCCTCCTATTCCCTTTCTTCCTCTATTATTTTCAACATGTGGGAGTGATTTTGCGTGTGGAGAGAAGGGATAGAAAGGCGTGCATGTTCTACAGGAAGCTGGCTGCTGGGGAGTTGACATTGACAATTGATCTAGGAGAGCAGCCATGCACAAACAGGAAGAAGCGGCGGCAGATAGGCAACAATGGAGACTGGCCCTAGGGGAGGAGACTGCTGGACAGATTTCATGAACGTGGGATGGATTTCTTCTTATTTTTAGTTGTGAACGTGGGATAGATTTCTTTCGGAAATACTAACGCCCACACGTGTGAGCGTTTGCATCTCGCCCACACACGTGGATCCACGTCCGTTTGTGGTTGCACGAATCTTGGCATGTTTGTGGTGCCACGTAGGACTGGGCTGGTGTGTGGGCATTCATCCGGTCGCCCACACGTCCGTTTTCACCACACGGAAGGACCGGTGTGTGGGCGTTTAGCAGTTCGCCCACACGTCAGTTTTCACTCACGCACAGGGGCTGGTGTGTGGGCATTTATTAGTTCGCCCACACGCCCGTTTCCTCTCGCACACCCAAAGCTGCCAGTTGCCATGTGTTTTGCAGGGTACATGGCAACTGCCCTAGTGTGCTTGTAAGCAGATGGCAACTCTCTCTTTGACCCGAACATGTCAGTTGCCATGTGTTTTGCAGGGTACATGGCAACTACCCTAGTGTGCTTGTAAGCAGATGGCAACTCTCTCTTTACCCGAACATGTTATTTGGCCATGTCTTTTTGTAGCGCTACACGGCAATTGCCTAGTGTTAGTAGGTGGCAACTCCTAAAGTTTTCAAATCATGGCAACTGTAGTAAACCAGACCATACATGGCAACTGCCTAGTGTTAGTAGGTGGCAACTCCTAAAGTTTTCAAATCATGGCAACTATAGTAAACCAGACCATACATGGCAACAACTGCAGTTGTCCAAAAATGCCATCTGGCACTTGACCTGAGATGGCAACTGCAGTTGTGCAACCATGACAATTGTAGTTGTCCGACATGGCAACTGTAGTTCAGCGACATGGCAACTGCAGTTAAACGAATATGGAAGAGGGTCCGGACCATGGCAACTGCGGGACGCGTGGTGACTGTCACGCGGGGCGTGCGGGACCATGAGATAGGAGGCCTGACGTACGGACGTGTGGGCGTTATCTATTTTGCCCACACGTAGGAGTATGAGAGGAACCGCAAGGAAAAAAAGAGGCGTGTGGGCATTACTTGTTTTGCCCACACGTCTACCCACACGTAGACGTGTGGGCTGATCCTCTTAGACACCACACAAAACGTGTGGGCAGATCCCCTAGATGCCACACGTGTGGCAGTTATCGTCGTCCATTTCTTTTCCTTCTTAATTGTGAACGTGGGATACATTAGGAGGACTCTTTGAGGCACTACATACCACGGCTGCAGATTCCTAATTTGCTTTTTTTTTTCTTTTAGCCGTGAAGATGGGATATATTGTGAGGACTCTTTGAGGCACTTCATCCCACGGCTGCGGGTTTATAATATGCAAATCTAACAGACAATTATTATGTTTTCCTAGGATTAACGTGGAGGCTCGATTGGTGCTTCCAATTAGTAAATATAAGATATAATATATGTGTCTGATATATTTAACTATCTTTTGCCAACCGACTCACTGAACACATATTTTCTTTGGTTTTGGAGCCTTGGAGGTGTCGTGGTCTTTACTTTTTCTAGCGTGAAAAGAGTACACACAAAAAAGAAAAGACTTTTATATGGATCGATAGATGATGCACCCAAACATACTTCCTCCGCTCCAAAAAATATAAGGTGTACTATTTTTTCAAAAATTCAAACATTTCTATGTTTGAACAAGTTTATAAAGAAAAATATCATCATTTACAATACCATGAAAGTTGAATATGAAAGTTTTTTTTATGATGAATCTAATGATACTAATTCCGTATTGTAAATATTAATATTTTTCTCTACAAACTTGATTGAACATAGAAATGTTTGACTTTTCAAAAAATTAATACACCTTATATTTTGAAATAGTCGGAATAATTTATTGACGCTAAAGGGTTTCCCCCGCTTTATGTTATAAAGGAACCACCACCAACAACAAGTCCAACATAAATAATGGTTCAAGTAGCCAAAGTGCGAGAAGTAAATAAATAAGTCATGCTGGAGGCACAACACAAAACACCTCTACAGAAATAAAACAAGCTAGTCCGGCTCAGGCGGTTGCGGAGGAGTCGGGGGAGCAAGACACTCGGCGATGGACCGGAGCTCGGCGATGATCCTGTTGATGTTGTCTCGATCAAGCCGCTTGCTAAGCGGCCTCAATCACACATATTGTTTGACGAGGCATTCAGGCGCCAGAAAGGCTGAGACTAACCTGTTCCGGCTCTAAACTTAGATCAAGCATTAGATGGAAAGTGCTAATCTAAATGCACCTCGATCAAGACCAAATAATTTATAAACCTACTGCTATTGAGTATTCAACAGGAATTATCAACCATCTAGGAAAGCAAGCCATCAGGCAGCTAATATATCAATCTTTTGACAAACTGATTATTGGTCTTGAGAATTGAGAGCACCCTACAAAAAAAAACTATCTAGCTGATACCCTTTTTCCTTGTAGAATTTCTCCTTGACGTGTTATATTGGCTGTGAAACATCATGGAGTCATATATGTTCCACGATCTATAGCACTTTCATAGGTGCACCTCTCACGTACGATCGAGACAAGCACCCGGTCGGCCGGGTCGTCGCAAGAAGACGAGATAGATCGACCCACACGTAACGCTACATATTCACCATCAGCACATTAATGTATGCCGTGAAGGGCAGGGCTCTCGTCACGTCCATATATGTACGTGAAAATTCAATTATTTTGAAATGCTAATGTATAAAAAAAAACTGTAAAAGAGGAATGCACCCTGCCTCTGCATCGCAATGATGCATGCAGCCATATTATTAAACATAGTCTCCAACATGTATGAGGTATGGTACATAAACTCAAAAAGACTATATATTCACCATCAGCACATTAATGTATGCCGTGAAGGGCAGGGCTCTCGTGACATCCATATATGTACGTGAAAATTCAATTATTTTGAACTGCTAATGTATAAAAAAAAACCTGTAAAAGGAGGAATGCACCTGGTCTCTGCATCACAATGATGCATGCAGCCATATTATTAAACGTAGTCTTCAACATGTATGAGGTACGGTACAAAAACTTGAAAAGAGTTACATAAAGATGAACAAGGCTACAACCGGCACAAATAAGACTAGATGCCTATACACCCATCTTATTGTTGGATCGTCGTTCAAACCGGTTGTAAGTATCCCGTGCTACTGTCTCCAATGAGATTTTGAAAATCATACGACAGTAGATTTTTGTATCAAAATTATTTGTAAGTATTGGGACCCGATGGAGACAGGTCGTGCGCCGAGGTCCGCTGAGAAGTGACCTGGACAGATAGGCCTCTCTCTGTCCGATTCCTACTCAAAAGTATACTGCCGTGCTGGACGAGTATGGTTGGACTCGAGGCTAGTCTTGAACAGCAGACATATTTTTTCTGCTTTATTGAAACTAGTACATTGCAACGGGCGACAAAGAAACCTGTACCGCGTGCCACTATGTGTATCCAACTCTGACAAACATCACAAATAAGATTACTCCAATCTCTAGTGACATTGTGAAAGTAAAGTTGTTTCACTAAAAGGAAAAATATTACAAATACTCAGATTTGAAAATGGAGGGAAAACTTTGTCAAACTTGCAAAAGTGGTTACGTTTTCTTACAAATGACGACCTTTGAGGGTAGTCACCGAACCCGTACAAATGATGACCCTTGGGGGAGGTCATCGGACCCGTACAATTTGCTTGAGGCAATCTTCACAACTTAATTGGAGACCTCGAAGCTTGCCTGGAGCTTTACACCACAATGATTGAGCTCCGCAACACGACTAACCGTCTAGGGCACCCAAGCACACAAGAGGCACAAACTCTAGGATGCCAAAATACCCAAGAGTAATAAAGCTTCTCAACTTTCACTTCCACGTATCACCGTGGAGAACTCAAACCGATGCAATGCAATGGCAAGAACACACGAAGTGCTCAAGTCCCGCACTCTCAAATCCCACCAATGCAACGAAGTTATGGAGGAATATGAGAGGAAGAACAAGGACAACACGAAAGAACTTCAAGATCTAGATCCACAAGGTTCCACTCACTTAGAGGAGATATGGATTGGCGGAAATCTAGATCTAGATCTCCTCTCTCTTTTCCCTCAAAAAGATGCACGATTCATGAGAGGAATAGAGAGAAAACAAAGTTTTGGAGGTCGACAATGAAGGAGAAAACTTGCAAATAACCTCTGGGGCAATGGGGAAGAAGACCCCCTTTTATAGAAGGGGCTCAAATCCAACCGTTATGCACACAGGTCGTGCACCAGCGGTACTACAGCTCAAGGGAGTGGTACTACCGCTTAGCCCGGTCAACGCAGCCCAACGAGTACTGAAGTACTAGAACAGTAGTTTCGCTAGAACCAGCGGTAGCCAAGACATCACTAGAGCGGAAGTACCGCACGAAGCGGTACTACCATATAGTGCTAGCAATACTACCACGAATTGGCAGAGAGTATACAGAAGACTCAACTCAAGCGGAAGTAGCTGCGGTACTACCCAGCAGAAGTACCGCCTAAGCGGTACTACCGCCAGAAGACAAGCGGTACTATCGTGAGTAGTCGAGGGGCAACAGAAGACTCCAGCCAAGCGAAAGTAGCGCGGTAAAAGCAAGCGGAAGTATAGCCAAAGCGGTACTACCATGGGCACCAGCGGTACTAATGCTTGGTCTCTGCCAAAAGACCAATGCACAACAGATGAAACAAGTAAGACCAAAACTATCATAACTTATGCAAATGGACTCTAATTTCGACGAACTCAAGCTTGATAAAAGCTAACGAGAAGAGCTGTCAAATCACGAATAGAAATATGCCAATGATACAGAGGTGTGAAACCTCCATCAGCGAAGAACCGGCAAAAACTCGAACATCGAAAACACAATAGATGATGCACAGAAAATCCATTTTCGATGAACTTGAGCTTGTCATGAAGACGACCACAAGCTCCAAAACTCACATAGAGAAAAAGCCAAACAAGAACGAAGAAAAATGATGCCAAGGATGCAATGGTTTGAGCTCTTTACGAAGATACGATCAAACTACTCACTCGAGACCCCCCTTGGTAGTACGGGAAACAAACCTGTAACCCGGTCTCCCAACTAGCACCATGAGACCGGTAAAATAGAAAACCTATCAAGGTCGAACCTTTGCCTTGCGCATAGTCCCCTTGAGCTAGATGATGGCGATCCTAACTTCCTAAAATTGGACCACCTTTCTTGATAACGTACACTCGATGAAGACTACTAGATTGCTCCCTCATACTCCGCTATGGATTAGCCTCTCTTAGGCACATCTTCACATGCCCATTATCACAAGAACGGACGGCAAGCTTCAAGTCCGATCTCTTCATGATGCTCTACTTGAACTTGCACACCGCAACATTGATGATGATCACCACTTGATGTCATCCTCCATGGGTTATACGATATCTTTCTTTCGATATCAACCTTGATGACACCGCAACCTTTCACGTCCAAAGCACGAAAAAGCCCAGACTAGGTCATAAATGGAAGTTTATTCGAATGTTGCATATGATAAATAGATTTATTTTAAATACCCCAAAAATGATTAAGTTAAATACTAGGAAATAACATTTGGGCTGGGCCGGTCCTGGCTCAACTTGGGATTTTGAGACGTACATTGTTGAGCTCGGTCCGGTGTATGATCAGGTCAAGGTAGTCCACCTAAGCCCAGCCCAAAGGAAGGGAAAAAGGTTATTGCTGACTCTGGCCGCCGGCGACAAATCCCACACGGCGCCGGCGGCCGGCTCGCACGCCCTCCAACCCATGGCGCACGACCTCCCCGTACCATCAGCTGGCACTTTTTTTTTATGGTAATACGTGTCTCATTCATATTATAAAGATCAAAATAGAAGTCACGTAAAGACCGACATGACAAAACTGAAAGGATGGTAGAACATCTCTGAGCTTGACACCAACGCCCCTCACCTGTCTCCGGCACCACCATAGCAGCCACCGAAGAAAAGAATGACGGATCATCTCCTCACCCAAGCTCGACGCGGCTCCATCGCTGATAGGCAGCTTTGCGGACCTCCAAGGTGGCTCACCAAAAGTGAAGCCCTTGCTGTTGAACGAATCAGACCGGGGCAACACCCCGGACACGCCATCAAACTCCAGATCTGGCACCCCACCACGACTAAGATGCTGAAGAAGGAAACCATACCTGCCATCCACGAACCACGAACACAGCTCACATTTCGTCTTCCAGATGTCGTCGATGCAGACCACAATCTGCATCAGCTAGCACTTGCTCGCTCGCACGGCCTGTTAGACAATGTTTATACATAGCTTTTGTACATGTCATGTATCTTGTATTTGTACACTTGGTGTACCCCTATATATATGAGATAGCCACACCTGTATTGGGTGTCGTGCAGTTTCCCAAAATCCTAAGTATAATATGGTATCAGCCTAAGTTGATTGATGTCTTCCACTGCCCCGATCGCCCCTGTTCCCGCACCGACCGCCTCTGTCCCGATCGCATCTGGCCCCGCCGCCACCCAGGCCGCCGCCGGATCTCCGTTTGTTATGTCGCGCCCCCTGGCCTCCCTGGCCGGTGCCTCCACGGTTGCCGCCGCGCCGGCCATCGCTACTCCGTCGTCTCCCGCCATCGGCGACATCTCTGCACCGCTGCCCATCTACGATGCCTCGTCGCCACCTGGTTTCACCCCGCAGCCACCGCAGGTCTACGGGCCGCAGGCCTTCGGCGTCCAGCCGCGCTACAGCATCCCGCGACCCCATGGCGCTCCATCTGCGGGCCACCCCTGGTGGGGGTATGCGTCGATCCACGGCGCCCAGCAGCCGCCGTCCCACGACGTCCATGACGCCCAGCAGCCGCTGACTCACGGCGTCCAGCAGTCGCCGACACCCCACGACGCTACCTCCTACGGCATCTCGGCACCGCCGTCGTCCAACGGCGTCGCCTCCTTCGCCGCGTCGGTGCCGCCGTCGAACCCTGGTGCGGTCATGGCCAACCCATGGCTGACTCCAGCTGTCCTGTTGGCGTACGACTACCCACCGGCCTCGGCACCCTACGGTGGTCCATCGACAGAGCTGGTGGCTTCGTCCGTGCCCCTGGGCTTCTATGCGCCACCGCCATCTTCGGATCATGTCGCGACCACTGCGCCGTTATACTTTGCGCATCTCATCCCGGTGAAGCTCACGACGGATAACTACCTGTCGTGGCATGCGCAGGTGCTGCCGTTTCTCCGCAGTCGCTACTTGGAGGGCATTGTTGATGGTACTCTGCTGTGCCCTCCGCCATATCATCCGGGGCATCATGCGTGGGTGGCTCAAGATCAAGCCATCCTCTCTGCTATCCAGTCCTCCCTCACGAAGGGAGTCTCGTCACTGGTCATCTTCGCCGCTACGTCTCGGGACGCGTGGACGACCCTTCATACCAGTTTTGCTTCGCAGTCCCAGGCGCGTGCTCATGCTATTCGCACTGCGCTTGGGGAGGTGAAGCTTCATGACCTCACCGTCACTGACTACTTCAACAAGGTGACGGGTATGGCTGACACACTTGCCTCCATTGGCAAGGCTCTTGGTCTGGAGGAGTTCACCTCTTATGTGCTCAATGAACTGGGTGACGACTATGATAATTTGGTAGAGAATATCAATGGTCATGACACTCCCATCCAACCGCTTGAGCTGTACGCGTGTCTCCTTGTCACGGAACATCGCATTCAGGCTCGCCGCTCTACGCCGAGTTTCCCTTCCGCCAACGCCGCAACGTGTGGCAAGGGCAAGCCCTACAAGCCACCAACTGGTGGCAAACCTCCGTCGGCCGCGCCCAACTCACGGAACACCACTACCTCCACGGGCGGCCAAGTCTATGCTTGCTGTCCCTCATGTGGTGCTCAGGTCCCCTGCTAGCTATGTGGGCTTGATGGCCACCTTGCTTCCCATTGTCATCGTCGCTTCAAGCAGGATTTTTTGGGGATCGGGAACAATGGCAAGGGTAATGAGAAG
The DNA here is from genome assembly GCA_011799875.1 of Thinopyrum elongatum. Classification (NCBI taxonomy): domain Eukaryota; kingdom Viridiplantae; phylum Streptophyta; class Magnoliopsida; order Poales; family Poaceae; genus Thinopyrum; species Thinopyrum elongatum. The sequence continues at coordinate 12,756,001 of CM022298.1, read as the reverse complement.
CAGGCTGCCCTGGCGAGTCATGAGCAGGGTCACACTCCTTCCTATCCTGTTGATGCATCGTGGTACATGGATACATGAGCTACCAATCACCCGACGAGTGAGATGGGCAAGCTCTCTACACATGAGCTGTAACATGGACATGATCAGGTTCGCACCGCTAATGGGGAAGGTATGCACATCTCACATATTGGTCAGGCTTCACTTCTCACTCATCGATCTAGACAATTGTGTCTCCTTAATGTCCTTCGAATTCCCTCTGTATCACGTAGTTTGTTATCAGTTCCTAAACTTACTAGTGATAATAATGTTCTTGCTGAATTTCATCCTTTTCATTTTTTTAAGGACCGAGACACGAGGGACGTACTCCTTAGAGGTCGACTGCGCAATAATGGTCTTTATACACTTGATGTGCCACCAGCTCCTTGTGCTTTCAACGGTGTTCGTGTGTCTTCTTCACATTGGCATGCACGCCTTGGTCATCCTGCTACTCCCATTGTTCGCCATGTACTTCATCGTCATGAGTTTCCACTTGTGTCCAATAAACATGTTGATGCAGTTTATGATGCCTATCAGCAAGGCAAGAGTCATCAGCTTCCCTTTTCTGAGTCGAGTCGTGTAGTCAATAAACCGCTTGAACTTGTGTTTCCGGATGTATGGGGCCATGCCCAAACCTCTGTTAGTGGTCATAATTACTATGTCAGTTTTATTGATGCTTACAGTCGGTTTACTTGGCTTTATCTTCTTAAATGCAAGTCTGATGTGTTTAATGTTTTCTTGCAATTCCAAGCGCATGTTGAGCGTCTGCTAAGTCACAAAATCATTCATGTGCAATCCGATTGGGGGGGGGGGGGGTGAGTATCACAACCTCAATGCATTCTTTAATAAGCTTGGAATTACGCATCGTGTGTCTTGTCCTCATACACATCAGCAAAATGGTGTAGCTAAGTGTAAGCATCGCCATATAGTTGAGACTGGTCTCGCCTTACTTGCTCATGCCTCTGTTCCTTTTCGGTTTTGGAGTTATGCTTTTTCCACCACATGTTTCCTCATTAACAGGCTTCCTACACGACCCCGTCAGATGAAAACACCACTTGAACTCTTGCTGAATGAACTTCCTGATTAAACGTTTCTTAAGGTCTTTGGGTGTGCGTGTTGGCCACATCTTTGTCCATATAACCAATGCAAGTTGGAGTTTTGGTCTAAACAGTGTGTGTTCCTTGGTTATAGTTCTCTTCATAAAGGGTACAAGTGTCTTCATGTTCCCTCTAACCGCGTCTACATATCTCGTGATGTGGTGTTTGATGAGAATTTTTTTCCTTTTTCCGCACTTCCAGTCACTTCCACCACTCCCACTGCACCTGAGAAATCTGCTTTACCTTTGCCTGGTCAATTTGTAGATGCTGCATATACCCCCTTGTTGCTACTGTTGGGAAACATTGCATGGAAAACAAAAAAATTTCTACGCACACGCAAGATCTATCCATGGAGATGCATAGCAAAGAGAGGGGGAGAGCGTGTCTACGTACCCTCGTAGAACGTAAGTGGAAGCGTTTCACAATGTGGTTGATGTAGTCGAACTTTCTTCGCGATCCAACAGATCGAGTACAGAACGTACGGCACCTCCGCGTTCAGCACATGTTCAGCTCGGTGACGTCCTCCACCTTCTTGATCCAGCAAGATGGTGAGGTAGTGGATGAGTTCTGGCAGCACGACGGTGTGGTGATGGTGATGGTGAAGCTATCTCCGCAGGGCTTCGCCTAAGCACTACGAAAATATGACCGGGGGTGTAAACTGTGGAGGGGGGCGCCGCACACGGCTAGGCAATTGTCTGTTGTGTGCTACGCGCCCCCCTCCCACATATATATAGTTGGGAGGGAGGGAGGAGCAGCCAAAGGAGGCGCCCAAGTAGGAGGAATCCTACTTGGAGTCCCTCCCAAGCCGCGCCCCCCCTTTTCTTATTTTGAGTGCGGGGAAAGGCAGGGGAGGGTGGCGCCCCCCCTTTCCTTTCTCCCATGAGAGAGAAAGGCAGGAGGGGCTAGCCCTCCCCCTTTTCCTTCCCTAGGGCTGGCCAAACAAGGGAGGAGGCGCACCAGCCCCCTTGTGGGCTGGTCTGTCCCCTCCTTTGGCCCATAACTTGCCCGGGGGGGGGGGGGGGGGGTGGGTGCCCAGAACCCCTTCCGGTGACCCGATTCCTTCCCGGTACGTCCCGAAACACTTCCGGTGTCCAAATACCATCGTCCTATATATCAATCTTTACCTCTCGACCATTTCGAGACTCCTCATCATGTCCGTGATCTCATCCGGGACTCCGAACAACATTCGGTCACCAAAACATATAACTCATATAACACTATATCATCAACGAACGTTAAGCGTGCGGACCCTACGGGTTCGAGAACTATGTAGACATGACCGAGACACCTCTCCGGTCAATAACCAATAGCGGAACCTGGATGCCCATATTGGCTCCTACATATTCTACGAAGATGTTTATCGGTCGAACCGTTATGACAACATACGTAATTCCCTTTGTCCATCGGTATGTTACTTGCCTGAGGTTCGATTGTCGGTATCTTCATACCTAGTTCAATCTCATTACCGGCAAGTCTCTTTAATCATTCCGTAATACATCACCTCGTGACTAACTCCTTAGTCATTTGCTTGCAAGCTTATGATGTGTATTACTGAGAGGTCCCAGAGATACCTCTCCAAAACTCGGAGTGACAAATCCTAATCTTGATCTATGCCAACTCAACAAACACCTTCGGAGATACCTGTAGAGCATCTTTATGATCACCCAGTTACGTTGTGATATTTGATAGCACACAAGGTATTCCTCCGGTATCCGGGAGTTGCATAATCTCATAGTCAAAGGAATATGTATTTGACATGAAGAAAGCAATAGCGATAAACTGAACGATCATTATGCTAAGCTAACGGGTGGGTCTTGTCCATCACATCATTCTCCTAATGATGTGATCCTGTTATCAAATGACAACACATGTCTATGGTTAGGAGACCTTAACCATCTTGGATCAATGAGCTAGTCTAGTAGAGGCATACTAGGGACACAGTATTTGTTTATGTATTTACACATGTATTTAAGTTTCCGATCAATACAATTCTAGCATGAATAATAAACCTTTATCATGAATAAGGAAACATAAAATAACAACTTTATTATTGCCTCTAGGGCACATTTCCTTCAGTCTCCCACTTGCACTAGAGTAAATAATCTAGTTCACATCACCATGTGATTTAACACCCATAGTTCACATCACCATGTGATCAACACTCAAAGAGTTTACTAGTCAATAATCTAGTACACATCGCCATGTGATTAACACCCAAAGAGTACTAAGGTGTGATCATGTTTTGCTTGTGAGAGAAGTTTAGTCAATGGGTCTGTCACATTCAGACCCGCATGTATTTTGCAAATATCTATGTCTACAAAGCTCTGCATGGAGCTACTCTAGCTAATTGCTCTCACTTTCAATATGTATCCAGATTGAGACTCAGAGTCATCCGAATCGGTGTCAAAGCTTGCATCGACGTAACTCTTTACGACGAACTCTTTATCACCTCCATAACCGAGAAACATTTCCTTAGTCCTCTTTAGGCACCTAAGGATAATTTTGATCGCTGTCCAGTGATCTACTCCTGGATCACTATTGTACCCCCTTGCCAAACTCATGGCAAGGCACACAATAGGTCTGGTACACAGCATGACATACTTTATAGAACCTATGGCTGGGGCATAGGGAATGACTTTCATTCTCTCTCCATATTCTGCCGTGGTCGGGTTTTGAGTCTTACTCAACTTCAGACCTTGTTACACAGGCAAGAACCCTTTCTTTGACTAATACATTTTGAACTTCTTCAAAACTTTATCAAGGTATGTGCTTTGTGAAAATCCTATCAAGCGTCTTGATCTATCTCTATAGATCTTGATGCCCAATATATAAGCAGCTTCACCGAGGTCTTTCATTGAAAATTCTTATTCAAGTATCCTTTTATGCTATCCAGAAATTCTATATCATTTCCAATCAAAAGTATGTCATCCACATATAATATCAGAAATGTTACAGAGCTCCCACTCACTTTCTTGTAAATGCAGGCTTCACCATAAGTCTGTATAAAACCATATGCTTTGATCACCTCATCAAAGCGTATATTCCAACTCCGAGATGCTTGCACCAGTCCAGAGATGGGTTGCTGGAGCTTGCACACTTTGTTAGCACTTTTAGGATCGACAAAACCTTCTGGTTGCATCATATACAACTCTTCTTGTAACACCCTGGATTTTGCCCATTTTCTTTATCTTTTGATTTTGGTCCGGATTCGCTTTTTGTGGCTTAGTAGTCTCGCAACCTGGAGGTTCATCCTTGATTCATCTTCTCAAGTGGCTTTCCAACCTCAAAACCATTCCAAGACTCTATCATTTCCATCTTGGACCAACCCCCAATATTCTATTTCTTGGGAATATTCCTTTTTCTATTAAAGGAATAACCCTGTTTGCCCTGAGTTGTGAAGCAACCCACATTTCCATCATTCCCAAGATTCCCAAATAATTCTCATAAATTTTTTGGGTCATATCTTCCACAAATATGTCAAAATCCTTCCTTGCCATGTTCAAAAATATTTCACAAATATTCCTTTTCTGATTCTGCCCTAGCTGCCAAGTTGAGAAGCAAGTACCCTTTATATTTGCTTTCTTGGTCTCAAACTTTTTGTGCACTCTTTACTATCCATATGATTGCCACATGCAAAAATTCAACTTTATTTGGATAATAAATCTCTCTTGGCTAATTTCCAAAGTTTCTGGTCAACTGGAATCTTTGTGAAGCAAGTGCCAGCTAGCAGTATCCAAATGAGTTGAAATTTTGGAAGCATCTTAATATGCTCAAATAATGACTCTCCACCAAGTTTCAACCCTATCCAATCATCTATGTGAGCATAGCATCAAAGCTTGGTTTCTAGTCAGATTTTCACATTGTGAAGCAACTATATTTTATATTGCTCCATAATTGCTGAAGATTTACCAGAACATTCTTCTACCCATATAACCTATCTCCACAAAATCTGGGCTCATTCCAGCTTCCGAATAATTCTCTAGAATTTGTATAAGATTCTGGTCAAAGAGGTTCATTGTGAAGGAAGTACCATTTTGGCTTGTCCAAATGGCATGAAATTTTTATGGCACTCTCATATGACCAAATCATCATCCTATGCCAAATTTCAGCTCAATGGGCTACTCCATGTGAGTGGCACATCAAGATTGAGTTTCTGGACCAGATTGGTCAGTTGCAAAGCAACCATATTAAATATTGGTCCATTTCTCTCCAAATTTCACAAGATTGTATTCCTTCCTACCCTAGCACTCCCAGACATCTTGTTTGGCTCTTATCACTTCTCTACTCCTCATAGCTTCATGCCCAAGTTTGCTACAGCAAACTTCAGATGAACACTCCCATCTAACCACAGTGAGTGTCATCGATCCATCACATCCCTGAGACTGTGCCTTGGAGAGACTACACACTGGACATGATTTGGCCGGTCAGGGTGCACCCCGTGCGCCAGTGCGCGCGGTGACCATGCGTTTGGCATGCCAGCCAGCGCGCTCTGGTGATTTAACCACTCGGTTCCGTCCATTCTTTCTCTCCCTCGCCACCTAACCATGTCCAGCAGCTTCCCCTTGGCCTCGTCGTCGCCATGCCCGCCATGCCCGCCGCAGAGCTCGCTCAAATTAGAGCCACCCGAACCCCTTCTCTTCCCCTAGCACTCCCCACGAGCTTCCCCACACGCCGGTGGTCTTCCCCAGCACTCCAGGGAGTCGCCGGAGCTGCTCCGGCCGCGTCCCCATCGTTCGGCCACCGCCTCCCCGGCTCTCTGCTGCCGCAAGCCACCGCCGTCTCGGCTCCTCCCCGGCGCGCGTGGGCCTCTGAACGGGTGCGGCGCTCCACCCCGCGGCCGCCAGTGCCCTCGCCCCAGTCGAAGGTGGCCGGAGGCAGCAGGCCCAACGCCGGCGCCCCTCCTCTGCCTCTGCTCTGTTTCACGCGAGGAGAAACGCGAGGAGGAAGAAGCCAGGCGCGCGAGGAGAGAGAAGCCCGATGGGGCCCGCTTGTCAGCTGCTCGTGGCCCGGCCCCGCGCCTGCTGACTGGGATAAGTGGAGGCGTACTCCTCTGGAGTACGTTTCCTAGCTGAGGAAGCGCATTCTGCCCCTGTTTCGGCAGAAATACGTTTTCAGTCACGGGAAGCGTATTTTCAGAAATGCGCCGTCTGTTTAATCAGCCAAGGACCCATATGTGAATATTATTTTTGCAGTTAGGTCCCTGGCAGAGAAACCTCTGTAACTTTTTAACCGTAACCCCGATCGAGGTTATTCCAAAGCCCACGTCTTCGTCTCGTCGAGCCCATCAAGTTGGTATCATTTTTACTATGTGGTCCCATTGTGGAAATGATGATTTTACCCTTGCCGTAAACAGCCCCCTCCGAGAGAGAACTGTTTCCGGCAGTCAACTTTGTGGACTCTCCGCACTTCTTCCCGATGGTACCTTCCTTCCCAGGCAAGCCACAACTCTCATCTGCATCATTGCATTGCAATATCATAGTTTAACTAACTACTTTAATAGCAAGTATGAGTTATTTGTGAAATGAATTGGACTATGCAATGTTGGAGTTAATTCTCGGATAGGTGACTACCATGTTGATGACTGGATTATTAGTGACTAGTAGCTTACCCACTTGTTGATACTATGATGTTGAGATTACCGTCTATGATTATTTTGGATTCCATCCGGCAGTTCGTGGAAATGAGTTAGTAGTAGTGGCTTAAGCATACTGATTACCGGATTTCTAGCCAGATATCATTTTCACTTGGATTGCTATGATATCAGAGGTCAGCTATGACGGAAATATTGTTCGGAGACGCGATTGTTAGTCGGTTGACCTTGAGTCACCTGTCTGGACTTATCCGTGCAGCCACATTTGCCGGTATGGGACGACCTTGACTTGGTCTGATCGCGTGCTCTTTCACCGGTACCGCCCGACAGGGAAGGTTATGCGTGCGCGCTACCCTGGCCCGTTAGGCGGCGATAACCTTGTGAGCCCAGTTGAGTTATATGGTAACAGGTCCCCATTTGGGACAGTTTGTTAGCCACGATGGTGGCAGGTGTCACGAGGTGACACAGGGGCCACCCAGGGCAGGACTCCGGGGGAGGATGATTGCCGGTGGTACTATGGGAGAGTCACGGGTCAGGCGGGTTTCGTTGGAGCAATGCTGGTCCACCCGAATGGGATCACGAGGTCAGGTGCTCCATGGTGTGGGTAAAGTGCGCAACCTCTGCAGAGTGTAAAATCTATTCGAATAGCCGTGTCCACGGTATTGGACAGTCCGTCCAGACCTCTTTAGGTGGTCAACCATAGTAGTGATAGTGTTGGAAAACTCGTCGTAAGATCGGAAGTACTCGGAGGATCGTGAGTATTCTGAGGGTTGTGAGACAACCCGGAAGAGAGTAAGTTTGTCAGAATTGTCGTGCAGACGGAATCAGGTATATGATATGTTAGCCATGGGATGGCTATGAGATGAATGGTCGGATGACCACATGATTTGGATTGGACTTGGAACAGATTCAGATCGGATCCTGAGGTTATTCGGAGTATGGATTAAACTACTTAATATGCTCTACCTTACTGCATTTACATCAGTAGTTATCTTGCTAGATAACCAAGCTTGTTAATTTTGACTGCTATGATGTTGTCTTGCTTTAATGCTGATGTTTGCTGTGAGCTTGCGAGTACATTCCAAGTACTCACCTGGCGTGTCATGCCAGTTTGCAGGTCATGCCATGATTGCTTGCTTGTTGAGGATCCCGAGTTTGCGACCTAGGATACGCGTTCTAGCCAGAGTCCCTGCGGAGTGGAGTCCATCACCGTCGTCGCTGTTCCGCTGCCGAGAGAGTTACTCTGCTGTTAGCATAGAGCTACCCCGGCCAGGCGTAGTGTCGCCGTGCCGATGTAATCCTTGTACCCTTTGTAACCATAACTATTGTAATAAAGAGCTGGTTTGTTCTATGCCAACAGTGTCGTATTCTAGGGGACTTGTCCCTGGGCTGGAATACGGGGCATTCCGGTTTACTCTGAGCTGAGGTGCAACAGTTCTTTAAGAAATCCATTAAGGAATGCAGTTTTGACATCCATTTGCCAGGTTTCATAATCATAAAATGCGGCAATTGCTAACATGATTCGGATAGACTTAAGCATCGTTACGAGTGAAAAAGTCTCATTGTAGTCAACTCCTTGAACTTGTCGAAAACCTTTCGCGACAAGTCAAGCTTTGTAGATAGTAACATTACCATCAGCGTCAGTCTTCTTCTTGAATATCCATTTATTCTCAATGGCTTGCCGATCATCGGGCAAGTCCACCAAAGTCCATACTTTGTTCTCATACATGGATCCTATCTCAAATTTCATGGCCTCAAGCCATTTATCGGAATCTGGGCTCATCATAGCTTCTTCATAGTTTGTAGATTCGCCTTGGTCTAGTAACATGACTTCCAGAACAGGATTACCGTACCACTCTGGTGCGGATTGTGGTCTGGTTGACCTACGAGGTTCAGTAGTAACTTGATCTGAAGTTTCATGATCATCATCATTAGCTTCCTCTCTAGTTGGTGTAGGCATCACGGGAATGGTTGTGATGAGCTACTTTCCAATTCGAGAGAAGGTACAATTACCTCATCAAGTTCTACTTTCCTCCTACTCACTTCTTTCGAGAGAAACTCCTTCTCTAGAAAGGATCCATTCTTAGCAACAAAGGTTTTGTCTTCAGATCTGTGGTAGAAGGTATACCCAATAGTTTCTTTCGGGTATCCTATGAAGACGCACTTCTCCACTTTGGGTTCGAGCGTATCAGGCTGAAGCCTTTTGACATAAGCGTCGCATCCCTAGACTTTTAAGAAACGACAACTTAGGTTTCTTGCCAAACCACAGTTCATATGGTGTCATCTCAACGGATTTAGACATTGCCCTATTTAACATGAATGCGGCTGTCTCTAATGCATAACCCCAAAACGATAGTGGCAAATCGGTAAGAGACATCATAGAATGCACCATATCTAATAAAGTATGGTTACGACGTTCGGACACACCATTACACTGTGGTGTTCCAGGTGGCGTGAGTTGTGGAACTATTCCACGTTGTTTTAAATGAAGGCCAAAATCGTAACTCAAATATTCGCCTCCGCGATCAGATCGTAGAAACTTTATTTTCTTGTTACGATGATTCCCCACTTCACTCTGAAATTCTTTAAACTTTTCAAACATTTCAGACTTGTGTTTCATGAAGTAGATATTCCCATACCTACTCAAATCATCTGTGAAGGTGAGAAAATAACGATACCGGCCGCATGCTTCAACACTCATCGGACCGCATACATCGGTATGTATTATTTTCAATAAGTCATTAGCTCGCTCCATTGTTCCGGAGAACGGAGTTTTAGTCATCTTGCCAGGCATGGTACGCAAGCATCAAATGATTCATAATCAAGTGATTCCAAAAGTCCATCCGCATGGAGTTTTTTTCATGCGCTTTACACCAATATGATCTAAATGGCAGTGCCACAAGTATGTTGCACTATCATTATCAACTTTGCATCTTTTGGCATCAATATTATGAATATTTATATCATTATGATCGAGATTCAATAAACCATTCACATTGGGTGTATGACCATAGAAGGTTTTATTCATGTAAACAGAACAACAATTATTCTCTGAATTAAATGAATAACCGTATTGCAATAAATAGGATCCAATCATGTTCATGCTCAATGCAAACACCAAATAACATTTATTTAGGTTTAACAATAATCTCGAAGGTAGAGGGAGTGTGCGATGGTGATTGTACCAACCTTGGAATCACTTCCAACACACATCGTCACTTCGTCCTTAACTAGTCTCTGTTCATTCTGCAACTCCTGTTTTGAGTTACTAATCTTAGCAACTGAACTGGTATCAAATACCCAGGGGCTACTATGAACACTAGTAAAGTACACATCAATAACATGTATATCAAATATACCTTTGTTCACTTTGCCATCCTTCTTATCTGCCAAGTATTTAGGGCAGTTCTGCTTCTAGTGACCATTCCCTTTGCAGTAGAAGCACTTAGTTTCAGGCTTAGTTCCAGCTTTGCACTTCTTCACGGGGGTGGCAATTTGCTTGCCAATCTTCTTGAAGTTCCCTTTCTTTTCCTTGCCCTTTTCTTGAAACTAGTGGTCTTGTTTAACCATTAACACTTGATGCTCTTTCTTGATTTCTACCTTCACCGATTTCAGCATCGCAAAGAGCTCGGGAATCATTTTCGTCATCCTTTGCATATTATAGTTCATCACGAAGTTCTAGTAACTTGGTGATAGTGACTAGAGAACTCTGTCAATCACTATCTTATATGAAAGATTAACTCCCACTTGATTCAAGCGATTGTAGTACCCAGACATTCTGAGCGCATGCTCACTGGCTGAGCTATTCTCCTCCATCTTGTAGGAAAAGTACTAGTCAGAGGTCTCATAGCTCTCAACATGGGCATGAGCCTGAAATACCAATTTCAGCTCTTGGAGCACCTCATATGTTCCATGGCATTCAAAACGTCTTTGAAGTCCCGGTTCTAAGCCATAAAGTATGGTGCACTAAACTATTAAGTAGTCATCGTATCGAGCTTGCTAAATGTTCATAACGTCTACATCTGCTCCTGCAATAAGTCTGTCACCTAGCGGTGCATCAAGGACATAATTCTTCTGTGCAGCAATGAGGATAACCCTCAGATCACGGACCCAGTCCGCATCATTGCTACTATCATCTTTCAACTTAGTTTTCTCTAGGAGCATATCAAAAATAAGGGAGCTAAATCCCGAGCTATTGATCTACAACATTGATATGCAAAAACTATTAAGACTAAGTTTATGATAAATTAAGTTCAATTAATCAAATTACTAAAGAACTCCCACTTAAATAGACATCCCTCAAGTCATCTAAGTGATACGTGATCCAAATCAACTAACCCATGTCCGATCATCACGTGAGATGGGGTAGTCATCAATGGTGAACATCTCTATGTTGATCATATCTACTATATGATTCACGTTCGACCTTTCGGTCTCCAGTGTTCCGAGACCATGTCTGTACATGCTAGGCTCGTCAAGTTTAACCCAATTATTCTGCATGTGCAAAGCTGTCTTACATCCGTTGTATGTAAATATAGAGTCTATCACACCCGATAATCACGTGGTGTCTCGAAACGATGAACTGTAGCAACGGTGGATACTTAGGGAGAACACTTTTATCTTGAAATTAAGTGAAGGGATCATCTTATAATGCTACCGCCGTTCTAAGCAAAATAAGATGCATAAAAGATAAACATCACATGCAATCAAAATATGTGACATGATACGGCCATCATCATCTTGTGCTTTTGATCTCCATCTCCAAAGCAACGTCATGATCCCCATCGTCACCGGCTTGACACCTTGATCTCTATCGTAGCGTCGTTGCGTCGAGGTCGTCACGCCAACTATTGCTTCTACAACTATCGCTAACGCATAGTGATAAAGTAAAGCAATTACATGGCGCTTTCACTTCATACAATAAAGAGACAACCCTAAGGCTCCTGCCGGTTGTCGATATTACAAAACATGATCATCTCATACATCAACATATATCACATCATATCTTGACCATATCACATCACAACATGCCCTGCAAACACAAGTTAGACGTCCTCTACTTTATTGTTGCAAGTTTTACGTGGTTGCTACGGGCTTCTAGGAAGAACCGTTCTTACCTACGCAAAAACCACAACGGTGTTTCATCAAGTTTGCTGTTTTAACCTGCTTCAAGGATCGGCCGTAGTCAAATTTGATTCAACTAAAGTAGGAGAAACAGACACCCGCCAGCCACATTTATGCAAAGCTAGTTGCATGTCAGTCGGTGGAACCGGTCTCATGTGCGTGGACGTGTAAGGTTGGTCCGGGCCACTTCATCCCACAATACCGCTGAATCAAAATAAGACGTTGCTGGTAAGCAGTATGACTATCACCACCCACAACTCTTTGTGTTCTAGTCGTGAATATCATCTACGCATAGACCTGGCTCTGATGCCACTGTTGGGAAACATTGCATGGAAAACAAAAAAAAATCTACGCACACACAAGATCTATCCATGGAGATGCATAGCAACGAGAGGGGGAGAGTGTGTCTACGTACCCTCGTATACTCTAAGGGGAAGCGTTTAACAACGTGGTTGATGTAGTCGAACTTTCTTCGCGATCCAACCGATCGAGTACCGAACGTACGGCACCTCCGCGTTCAGCACACGTTCAGCTCGGTGACTGCTATGTCTTGAGCTTGCGTTGGTTTTTCCCTTGAAGAGGAAAGGGTGATGCAGCAAAGTAGAGATAAGTATTTCCCTCAGTTAGAGAACCAAGGTATCAGTCCAGTAGGAGACAACGCACAAATCACCAATACCTGCACAAACAATCAAACAACTTGCATCCAACGCGATAAAGGGGTTGTCAATCCCTTCACGGTTACTTGCAAAAGTGAGATCTGATAGAGATAGATGAAACTAAACAAACGGTAAAGTAAATATTTTTGGTATTTTTGGTTTATTAGATCGGAAAGTAAAAGATTGCAAAATAGTAGATCGGAAACTTATATGATGGAAAATAGACCCGGGGGCCATAGGTTTCACTAGAGGCTTCTCTCATGATAGCAAGTAATATGGTGGGTGAACAAATTACTGTCGAGCAATTGATAGAAAAGCGCAAAGTTATGACAATATCCAAGGCAATGATTATGAAATATAGGCATCACGTCCGTGTCAAGTAGACCGAAATGATTCTGCATCTACTACTATTACTCCACACATCGACCGCTATCCAGCATGCATCTACAGTATTAAGTTCATAAAGAATGGAGTAACACATTAAGTAAGATGACATGATGTAGAGGAATTAGCTCAAGCAATATGATGAAAACCCCATCTTTTTATCCTCGATGGCAACAATACAATACATGCCTTGCTACCCCTACTGTCACTGGGAAAGGACACCGCAAGATTGAACCCAAAGCTAAGCACTTCTCCCATTGCAAGAAAAACCAATCTAGTTGGCCAAACCAAACCGATAGTTCGAAGAGAATTACAAAGATATCAAATCATGCATAAAAGAATTCAGAGAAGATTCAAATAATATTCATAGATAAGCTAATCATAAATCCACAATTCATCGGAACTCGACAAACACACCGCAAAAGAGTATTACATCGGATAGATCTCCAAGAACATCGAGGAGAACATGGTATTGAGAATTAAAGAGAGAGAAGAATCCATCTAGCTACTAGCTATGGACCCGTAGGTCTGAGGTAAACTACTCACGCTTCATCAAAAGGGCAATGGTGTTGATGTAGAAGACCTCCATGATCGAATCCCCCTCCTGCAGGATGCCGAAAAAGGCCCCAAAATGGGATCTCACGGGTACAAAAGGTTGCGCCGGTGGAAAAGTGTTTTCGTGGATACTTTTGGTGGTTTGGGAATATATGTGAATATATAGGCGAAAGAATTAGGCCAGGGGAGTCACGGGGGGCCCACAAGGTAGGGGGCGTGCCCTCCACCCTTGTGACCGCCTCGTGGCTCCTCTGACTTGAACTCCAAGTCTCCTGGGCGTCTTTTGGTCCAAGAAAAATCATCGCGAAGGTTTTATTCCGTTTGGACTCCATTTGGTATTCCTTTTCTGTGAAACTTTAAACCAAGGAAAAAACACAAACTGGCACTGGGCTCTAGGTTAATAGGTTAGTCCCAAAAATAATATAAAATAGCATATTAATGCATATAAAACATCCAAAACAGATAATATAATAGCATGGAACAATAAAAAATTATAGATACGTTGGAGACGTATCAAGCATCCCCAAGCTTAATTCCTGCTCGTCCTCGAGTAGGTAAATGATAAAAAAAAAATTTTGATGTGGAATGCTACCTAACATATTTATCCATGTAATTTTCTTTATTGTGGCAGGAATATTCAGATCCGTAAGATTCAAAACAAAAGTTTAATATTGACATAAAAACAATAATACTTCAAGCATACTAACAAGGCAATTATGTCTTCTCAAAATAACATGGCCAAAGAAAGCTTATCCCTACAAAATCATATAGTCTGGCTATGCTCCATCTTCATCACACAAAATATTCAAATCATGCACAACCCCGATGACAAGCCAAGCAATTGTTTCATACTTTTGATGTTCTCAAACTTTTTCAACTTTCACGCAATACATGAGCGTGAGCCATGGACATAGCACTATAGGTGGAATAGAATGTGGTGGTTGTGGAGAAGACAAAAAGAAGGAGATAGTCTCACATGAACTAGGCGTATCAACGGGCTATGGAGATGCCCATCAATAGATATCAATGTGAGTGAGTAGGGATTGCCATGCAACGGATGCACTAGAGCTATAAGTTTATGAAAGCTCAAAAAGAAACTAATTGGGTGTGCATCCAACTCGCTTGCTCACGAAGACCTAGGGCAATTTGAGGAAGCCCATCATTGGAATATACAAACCAAGTTCTATAATGAAAAATTCCCACTAGTATATGAAAGTGACAACATAGGAGACTCTCTATCATGAAGATCATGGTGCTACTTTGAAGCACAAGTGTGGTAAAAGGATAGTAACATTGCCCCTTCTCTCTTTTCTCTCATTTTTTTATTGGGCCTTCTTTCAATTTTTTTTGGCCTCTTTTTTATTTTTTTCGTCTGGAGTCTCATCTTGACTTGTGGGGGAATCATAGTCTCCATCATCCTTTCCTCACATGGGACAATGCTCTAATAATGAAGATCATCACACTTTTATTTACTTACAACTCAAGAATTACAACTCGATACTTAGAACAAAATATGAATCTATATGAATGCCTCCGGCGGTGTACCGGGATGTGCAATGAGTCAAGAGTGACATGTATGAAAGAATTATGAACGATGGCTTTGCCACAAATACGATGTCAACTACATGATCATGCAAAGCAATATGACAATGATGAAGCGTGTCATAATAAACGGAACGGTGGAAAGTTGCATGGCAATATATCTCGGAATGGCTATGGAAATGCCATAATAGGTAGGTATGGTGGCTTTTTTGAGGAAGGTATATGGTGGGTGTATGGTACCGGCGAAAGTTGTGCGTTACTAGAGAGGCTAGCAATGGTGGAAGGGTGAGAGTACGTATAATCCATGGACTCAACATTAGTCATAAAGAACTCACATACTTATTGCAAAAATCTATTAGTTATCGAAACAAAGTACTACGCGCATGCTCGTAGGGGGATAGATTGGTAGAAAAAGACCATCGCTCGTCCCCGACCGCCACTCATAAGGAAGACAATCAATAAATAAATCATGCTCCGACTTCATCACATAATGGTTCACCATACGTGCATGCTACGGGAATCACAAACTTTAACACAAGTATTTCTACAATCCACAATTACTTACTAGCATGAATCTAATATCACCATCTCTATATCTCAAAACAATCATCAAGAATCAAACTTCTCATAGTATTCAATGCACTTTATATGAAAGTTTTTATTATACCCCTCTTGGATGTCTATCATATTAGGACTAAATTTATAACCAAAGCAAATTACCATGCTGTTTAGAGACTCTCAAAATAATATAAGTGAAGCAAGAGAGTTCAATAATTTCTATAAAATAAAGCCACCGCCGTGGTCCAAAAAGATATAAGTGAAGCACTAGAGCATAATTGCCTAGCTCAAAAGATATAAGTGAAGCACATAGAGTATTCTAATAAATCATGATTCATGCATGTCTCTCTCAAAAGGTGTGTACAGCAAGGATGATTGTAGCAAACTAAAAACAAAAGACTCATATCATACAAGACGCTCCAAGCAAATCACATATCATGTGGTGAATAAAAATATAGGCTCAAGTAAAGTTACCGATAGATGCAGACGAAAGAGGGGATGCCTTCCAGGGCATCCCCAAGCTTAGGCTCTTCGTTGTCCTTGAATATTACCTTGGGGTGCCTTGGTCATCCCCAAGCTTAGGCTCTTGCCACTCCTTATTCCATAGTCCATCAAATCCTTACCCAAAACTTGAAAACTTCACAACACAAAACTCAACAGAAAATCTCATAAGCTCCGTTAGTATAATAAAATAAATCACCACTTTTGGTACTGTTGTTAACTAATTATTTATTTATATTGGTGTAATATCTAATGTA
The DNA here is from genome assembly GCA_011799875.1 of Thinopyrum elongatum. Taxonomy (NCBI): domain Eukaryota; kingdom Viridiplantae; phylum Streptophyta; class Magnoliopsida; order Poales; family Poaceae; genus Thinopyrum; species Thinopyrum elongatum. Next base: position 12,739,701 of record CM022298.1, on the reverse strand, counting down.
TTCCAACTTTTCCATGGTTCATACCCCCGATACTACCCATAGATTCATCAAAATAAGCAAACAACACATAGAAACAGAATCTGTCAAAAACAGAACAGTCTGCGAAGATCTGAATTGTTCTAATACTGCTGTAACTCCAAAAATTAAGAAAAATGAGGAAAACAGAGGCAATTTATATATCAATCCTGTGTCAAAAATTCAGGGTTTTTCACTCTCCAGTGAATTTAAACAATTCTGTGACTGGACGCAAAAGTTTCTGCTTTTCAGCAAGATCAAATCAACTATCACCGTAAGCCATCCCAAAGGTCTTACTTGGCACAAACACTAATTAAAACAAAAAACCACATCTAACCAGAGGCTAGATGAATTATTTATTGGAAAATAGCAAGGAAAAATATTGGGTTGTCTCCCAACAAGCGCTTTTCTTTAAAGCCTTTTAGCTTGGCATTGATAATTTCGATGATGCTCACATGGAAGATAGCAATTGAAACACGAAGAGAGCATCATGTAGCATGTGAAAAACACATCTAAGTCTAACATACTTCCTATGCATAGGAATTTTATAAGCAAACAAATTATCAAGGCAAGCCAAAACTAGCATATGCAAGGAAGAAGAAAGAGACGATAGCAATCTCAACATGAAGAGAGGTAATTTAGTAACATGAAAATTTCTACAACCATATTTCCTCTCTCAAAATAATTACATGTAGGATCATAAGAAAATTCAACAATATAGCTATCACATAAAATATTCTCAACATGATCCACATGCATGCAAAGTTGACACTCTTCCAAAATAGTGGGATTAACATTAACTAAAGTCATGACCTCTCCAAACCCACTTTTATCAAAAATTTCATAAGATTGAATATTCTCCAAATATGTGGGATCTAAAGTTGACACTATTCCAAACCCACTTTCAATATTATTGCAAACATTATTATCAATCTCATATTCATCATGGGGCTTAAATAAAATTTCAAGATCATAAGAAGAATCGCCCCAATCATGATCATTGCAACAAGTAGTAGACATAGCAAAATTAGCATCCCCAAGCTTAGGGTTTTGCATATCATTAACACAATTAACATTAATGGAATTTATAATAACATCATTGCAATCAAGATTTTCATTCAAGAAGCTATCGTGAATCACTTTATAATTTTCTTCTTTCAACACTTCATCACAATTTTCAGATTCACGAATTTCAGGCAAAACCTCATAAAGATAATCTAGTGCACTCAACTCACTAGCAATAGGTTCATCATAATTGGATCTAATAAAGAGATTAGCAAGTGGATGAGGATCCATAAACCTTTGTTTCTGTTTTTCAATAAACACACAATTTTACCAAGCGAACAAGTAAACAAACCAAGTAAGGCATAAGGGCAAACGAAAAGACGAACGGAAGAAGGGCGAAGAAAAGGCAAATATTTTTGAAAATCGTTTTAGAAGTGGGGGAGAGGAAAACGAGAGGCAAATGGCAAATAATGTAATGCAAGAGATGAGAGTTTATGATGGGTACTTGGTATGTCTTGACTTGGCGTAGATCTCCCCGGTAACGGCGCCAGGAATTCTTCCTGCTACTTCTTGAGCTTGCGTTGGTTTTTCCCTTGAAGAGTAAAGAGTGATGCAGCAAAGTAGAGATAAGTATTTCCCTCAGTTAGAGAACCAAGGTATCAATCCAGTAGGAGACAACGCACAAATCACCAATACCTGCACAAACAATCAAACAACTTCCACCCAACATGATAAAGGGGTTGTCAATCCCTTCACGGTTACTTGCAAAAGTGAGATCTGATAGAGATAGATGAAGCTAAACAAACGGTAAAGTATATATCTTTGGTATTTTTGGTTTATAGATCGGAAAGTAAAAGATTGCAAAATAGTAGATCAGAAACTTATATGATGGAAATTAGACCCGGGGGCCATAGGTTTCACTAGAGGCTTCTCTCATGATAGCAAGTAATACGGTGGGTGAACAAATTACTGTCGAGCAATTGATAGAAAAGCGCAAAGTTATGACAATATCCAAGGCAATGATTATGAAATATAGGCATCACGTCCGTGTCAAGTAGACCGAAACAATTCTGCATCTACTACCATTACACCATACATCGACCGCTATCCAGCATGCATCTAGAGTATTAAGTTCATAAAGAACGGAGTAACGCATTAAGTAAGATGACATGATGTAGAAGAATTAACTCAAGCAATATGATGAAACCCCATCTTTTTATCCTCGATAGCAACAGTACAATACGTGCCTTGCTGCCCATACTGTCACTGGGAAAGGACCCCGCAAGATTGGACCCAAAGCTAAGCACTTCTCCCATTGCAAGAAAAACCAATCTAGTTGGCCAAACCAAACCGATAGTTCAAAGAGAATTACAAAGATATCAAATCATGCATACAAGAATTCAGAGAAGATTCAAATAATATTAATAGATAAGCTGATCGTAAATCCACAATTCATCGAATCTCGACAAACACACCACAAAAGGGTATTACATCGGATAGATCTCCAAGAACATCGAGGAGAACATGGTATTGAGAATCAAACAGAGAGAAGAAGCCATCTAGCTACTAGCTATGGACCCGTAGGTCTGAGGTAAACTACTCACGCTTCATCGAAAGGGCAATGGTGTTGATGTAGAAGCCCTCCGTGATCGAACCCCTCTCCGGCAGGATGCCGAAAAAGGCCCCAAGATGGGATCTCACAGGTACAGAAGGTTGCGGCGGTGGAAAAGTGTTTTCGTGGATACTTCTGGTGGTTTGGGAATATATGTGAATATATAGGCGAAAGAATGAGGTCAGGGGAGTCACGGGGGGCCCACAAGGCAGGGGGCGCGTCCTACCCCCCTGGGCGCGCCCTCCACCCTTGTGGCCACCTCGTGGCTCCTCTGACTTGAACTCCAAGTCTTCTGGGTGTCTTCTGGTCCAAGAAAAATCATCGCGAAGGTTTTATTCCGTTTGGACTCCGTTTGGTATTCCTTTTCTGTGAAACTCTAAAACAAGGAAAAAAACAGAAACTGGCACTGGGCTCTAGGTTAATAGGTTAGTCCCAAAAAATAATATAAAATAGCATATTAATGCATATAAAACATCCAAAATAGATAATATAATAGCATGGAACAATAAAAAATTATAGATACGTTGGAGACGTATCAGTGATGTCCTCCACCTTCTTGATCCAGCAAGATAGCGAGGTAGTGGATGAGTTCCGGCAACACGATGGCGTGGTGACGGTGACGGTGAAGCTATCTCCGCAGGGCTTCACCTAAGCACTACGAAAATATGACTGGGGGTGTAAACTGTGGAGGGGGGTGCCGCACACGGCTAGGCAATTGTCTGTTGTGTGCCAGGATCCCCCCTCCCACATATATATAGGTGGGAGGGAGGGAGGAGCAACCCCCTTTTTTATTTGGAGTGCGGGGAAAGGCAGGGGAGGGTAGCGCCCCCTTCCCTTTCTGCCATGAGAGGGAAAGGCAGGAGGGGCTAGCTCTCCCCCTTTTCCTTCCCTAGGGTTGGACAAACAAGGGAGGAGGCGCACCAGCCCCCTTGTGGGCTGGTCTGTCCCCTCCTTTGGCCCAAAAGGCCCATAACTTGTCGGGGGGTGCCCGGAACCCCTTCCGGTGACCCGATTCCTTCCCGGTATGCCCCGAAGCACTTCCGGTGTCCAAATACCATCGTCCTATATATCAATCTTTACCTCTCGACCATTTCTAGACTCCTTGTCATGTCCGTGATCTCATCCGAGACTCCGAACAACATTCGGTCACCAAAACATATAACTCATATAACACTATATCGTCAACAAACGTTAAGCGTGCGGACCGTATGGGTTCGAGAATTATTTAGACATGACCGAGACACCTCTCCGGTCAATAACCAATAGCGGAACCTGGATGCCCATATTGGCTCCTACATATTCTACGAAGATCTTTATCGGTCGAACTGTTATGACAACATACGTAATTCCCTTTGTCCGTCGGTATGTTACTTGCCCGAGATTCGATCGTCGGTATCTTCATACCTAGTTCAATCTCATTACCGGCAAGTATCTTTACTCGTTCTATAATACATCACCTCGTGACTAACTCCTTAGTCATTTGTTTGCAAGCTTATGATGTGTATTTCCGAGAGGGCCCAGAGATACCTCTCCGAAACTCGGAGTGACAAATCCTAATCTTGATCTATGCCAACTCAACAAACACCTTCGGAGATACCTGTAGAGCATCTTTATGATCACCCAGTTACGTTGTGACGTTTGATAGCACACAAGGTATTCCTTCGGTATCCGGGAGTTGCATAATCTCATAATCGAAGGAATATGTATTTGACATGAAGAAAGCAATAGCAATAAACTAAACAATCATTATGCTAAGCTAACGGGTGGGTCTTGTCCATCACATCATTCTCCTAATGATGTGATCCCATTATCAAATGACAACACATGTCTACGGTTAGGAAACCTTAACCATATTTGATCAACGAGCTAGTCTAGTAGAGGCATACTAGGGACACGGTATTTGTTTATGTATTCACACATGTATTTAAGTTTCCGATCAATACAATTCTAGCATGAATAATAAACCTTTATCATGAATAAGGAAACATAAAATTACAACTTTATTATTGCATCTAGGGCACATTTCCTTCAGCTACCTAACCATGGTGCAGGTACTGGACGAGGAGCACGCCTCGAGCTTCTGGATGAGCAGCCGGCAGTGTCCCGTCGGGCGTCTGATGCTGGGTGTGCACGGGACGTCGATCGGGGCTGCATGCCCCATGCACCCGCTCGTGACGCCTCCTCGTCACCTGGCTCGCTGACGGAGTTGGCTGCGCTGGCCCCCGAGTTGGCCAAGCCGGCACCCGAGTTGGCCGAGGCGGCCCCCTCATCTTCGGCCCAGTGTGGGACTGGCTCGACGCCCGTGTCGGCTGAGCCAGCTGAGCCGGCCTCTGCCGTGCCCCCTTCGGGCTCGCGTGGGCCTGGCCCGACGCCCGCGGCGGCCGAGCTAGCCTCTCCAGGCCATTCGCCATCACCGGTGCACGTGGCTGCTGAGCCTGGGGAGCGGTCTGCGTCGTCATCGCCATCTTCATCGACTTCATCTCCGACGCCACTTCCGCCAGCTACCGCTAGTCTGCATCCTTGTACGCATAGTCAAAGTGGTATTGTTCGGCCGAAGGAGTGCACTGACGGCATGGTTGTGTGGATTGCGGCGTGTGTGGCATAGGCAGATGCTGACCCCACTGCTGAGCCTCGACATTTTTCGGCGGCTCTTCGGATTCCTCACTAGCGCAGTGCCATGGAGCAGGAGTTTCAGGCCCTACAGAGGAATGATACTTGGCGCTTGGTTCCTCCTGTGTCTGGTGTCAACATTATTGACTCCAACTGGGTGTTTAAAGTCAAGAAGCATGCTGATGGTTCTATTGAGCAATACAAGGCACGGCTGGTGGCCAAAAGTTTCAAGCTGAGGTATGGTCTTGATTATGAGGATACCTTCAGTCCACAGTTATCAAACCTACCACCATTCGTCTACTTCTTTCCTTGGCTATTGCCAAAGGGTGGTCTCTACATCTGCTTGATGTTCAGAATGCTTTTCTCCATGGGGTCTGATACGTCCATTTTGCATCATGCTTTTTTATTGATATTTATTGCATTATGGGTTGTTATTACACATTATGGAACAATACTTATGCCTTTTCTCTCTTATTTTACAAGGTTTACACAAAGAGGGAGAATGCCCGCAGCTGGAATTCTGGACCAGAAAGGAGCAAATCTAAGAGACCTATTCTGCACAACTCCAAAAGTCCTGAAAATTTAAGGAGAATTATTTTGGAATATATAAAAAATATTGGGCGAAGAAAATACCAGAGGGGACCCACCAGGTGGCCACAAGCCTGGGGGCACGCCCTACCCCCTGGGCACGCCCCTAGGGCTTGTGGGCCCCCTGGCAGGTCTCCGGTGCCCATCTTCTACTATATGGAGGGTTTTGACCTGGAAAAAATCAGAAGGAAGCTTTCGGGATGAAGCACGGCCGTCTCGAGGCGGAACCTGGGCAGAAGCAATCTAGGGCTCCGGCGGAGCTGTTCTGCCAGGGAAACTTCCCTCCCAGAGGGGAAAATCAAAGCTATCGTCATCACCAACAATCCTCTCATCGAGAGGGGGTCAATCTCCATCAACATCTTCACCAGCACCATCTCCTCTCAAACCCTAGTTCATCTCTTGTATCTGATCTTTGTCTCAAAACCTCAGATTGGTACCTGTGGTTTGCTAGTAGTGTTGATTACTCCTTGTAGTTGATGCTAGTTGGTTTATTCGGTGGAAGATCATATGTTCAGATCCTTAATGATATTTAATACCTCTCTGATTATGAACATGAATATGCTTTGTGAGTAGTTATGTTTGTTCCCGAGAACATGGGGGAAGTCTTGTTATAAGTAATCATGTGAATTTGGTATTCGTTCGATATTTTGATGAGATGTATGTTGTCTTTCCTCTAGTGGTGTTATGTGAACGTCGACTACATGACACTTCACCATGATTTGGGCCTAGGGGAAGGCATTGGGAAGTAATAAGTAGATGATGGGTTGCTAGAGTGATAGAAGCTTAAACCCTAGGGTACGCGTTGCTTCGTAAGGGGCTGATTTGGATCCACATGTTTCATGCTATGGTTAGATTTATCTTAATTCTTCTTTTGTAGTTGCGGATGCTTGCGAGAGGGGTTAATCATAAGTGGGAGGCTTCTCCAAGTAAGGACAACACCCAAGCACCGGTCCACCCACATATCAAATTATCAAAGTAACGAACGCGAATCATATGAGCATGATGAAAACTAACTTGACAATAATTCCCATGTGTCCTCGGGAGCGCTTTGCTCTATATAAGAGTTCGTCCAGGCTTGTCCTTTGCTACAAAAAGGATTGGGCCACCTTGCTGCACCTTATTTACACTTGTTACTTGTTACCCGTTACGAATTATCTTATCACACAACTATCTGTTACCGATAATTTCAGTGCTTGCTTAGAATACCTTGCTGAAAACCGCTTGTCATTTCCTTCTGCTCCTCGTAGGGTTCGACACTCTTACTTATCGAAAGGACTATGATAGATCCCCTATAATTGTGGGTCATCAAGACTCTTTTCTGGCACCATTGCCGGGGAGCGAAGTGCCTTTGGTAAGTGGAATTTGGTAAGGAAACATTTATATAGTGTGCTGAAATTTACTGTCACTTGTCACCATGGAAAATAATCCTTTGAGGGGCTTGTTCGGGGTATCTTCACCCCGACCGGTAGAGGAAGAAGTTGCTCCTCAACATACTGAACCTACTGAAAATATTTATTATGAAATTCCTTCCGGTATGATAGAGAAACTGCTAGCTAATCCTTATGTAGGAGATGTAACATTACATCCTGTTATGCATCTAATCTATGTGGATGAAGTTTGTGGATTATTTAAGCTTGCAGGTTTTCCCAAGGATGAAGTCAAGAAGAAGGTCTTCCCTTTATCTTTGACATGGTATAGGCTATGCGATGATATTGGAACTACAACCGATTGAAATTAGAATTTCATCAGAAGTTTTATCCTATGCATCTAGTTCATCGTGATCGGAATTATATTTATAATTTTTGGCCTCGTGAAGGAGAAAGTGTCGCTGAAGCTTGGGGGAGGCTTAAGTCGATGTTATATTCATGACCCAATCATGAGCTCTCAAGAGAAATTATTATTCAGAATTTTTATGCTCGGCTTTCTCGTAATGATCAATCCATGCTCGATACTTCTTGTACAGGTCCTTTTATGAAGAAGACTATTAAATTCAAATGGGATTTATTAGAAAGGATTAAATGCAACTCTGAAGATTGGGAACTCTATGATGGTAAGGAGTCAGGTATAAACCTTAAGTTTGATTGTGTTAAATCTTTTATGGATACCGATGCTTTTTGTGAGTTTAGCACTAAATATGGACTTGACTTTGAGATAGTAGCTTCTTTCTGTGAATCATTTGCTACTCATGTTGATCTCCCTAAGAAGAAGTGGTTTAAATATCATCCTCCCATTGAAGTGAAAGTAGTGTAACCTATTAAAGTTGAAGAAGAAACTATTACTTATAATGTTGATCACGTTATTCCTACTACTTATATTGAGAAACCACCTTTCCCTGTTAGGATAAAGGATCATGCTAAAGCTTCAATTGTGGTTCGTAAGAGTCATACTAGAACACCTACACCCCCTGAGCAAATTAAAGTTGAACCTAGTATTGCTATGGTTAAAGATCTCTTGGTCGATAATATTGATGGGCATGTTATTCATTTCTGTGATGAAGCTGCTAGAATTGCTAGACCCGATACTAAAGATAAACATAGACCTATTGTTGGCACGCCTGTTGTTTTTGGTAAAATAGGAGATCATTTTTACCATGGCTTATGTGATTTGGGTGTTAGTGTGAGTGCAATTCCCTTTACTTTATATCAAGAAATTATAAATGATATTGCACCTGCTGAGATAGAAGATATAGATGTTACTATTAAGCTTGCCAATAGAGATACTATCTCACCGATTGGGATTGTTAGAGATGTTGAAGTCTTGTGTGGGAAAATAAAATACCCTACTAATTTTCTTGTTCTTGGGTCCCCACAAGATGATTTTTGTCCCATTATATTTGGTAGATCTTTCTTGAACACCGTCAATGCTAAGATAGATTGTGAGAAAGAAACTGTTAATGTAAGTTTTGGGGATGTGTCCCATGAGTTTAATTTCTCCAAATTTTGTAGATACCCCCATGAAAAAGAATTGTCTAGTAAAGATGAAATTATTGGTCTTGCTTCTATTGCTGTGCCTCCTACTGATCCTTTAGAACAATATTTGCTAGACCATGAAAATGACATGTTCATGAATGAAAGAATGGAATTAGATGAGATTTTCTTTAAATAGATGCCTGTCTTGGAACACAATTTGCCTGTTGAAACTCTTGGAGATCCTCTACCACCCAAGAGTGATCCTGTGTTCGATCTTAAACAATTGCCTGATACTTTGAAATATGCGTATCTTGATGAAAAAAGATATATCCTATTATTATTAGTGCTAACCTTTCAGAGCATGAAGAAAAGAAATTATTGAAAACTCTGAAGAAGCACCATGCTGCTATTGGATATACTCTTGATCATCTTAAGGGAATTAGTCCCACTCTATGTCAGCATAAAATTAATATGGAGCCTGATGCTAAACCAGTTGTTGATCATCAACGACGGTTAAATGCTAAAATGAAAGAAGTGGTAAGGAATGAAATATTAAAGCTTCTGGAAGCAGGTATAATTTATCCTATTGCTGATAGTAGATGGGTAAGTCTTGTTCATTGTGTCCCAGGTATTACTGTTGTTCCTAATGATAAGAATGAATTGATTCCACAAAGAATTGTCACAGGTTATAGAATGGTAATTGATTTTAGAAAATTAAACAAAGCTACTAGGAAAGATCATTACCCTCTACCTTTTATTGATCAGATGCTAGAAAGATTATCCAAACATACACACTTTTGCTTTCTAGATGGTTATTCTGGTTTTTCTCAAATACCTGTGTCACAAGAGGATCAAGAAAGAACTACTTTTACTTGCCCTTTTGGTACCTTTGCTTATAGACGTATGCCTTTTGATTTATGGAATGCACCCGCTACCTTTCAAAGATGTATGAATGCTATATTCTCTAACTTTTGTGAAAAGATTGTTGAGGTTTTCATGGATGATTTCTCCATTTACGGAACTTCTTTTGATGATTGCTTAAGCAACCTTGATCGAGTTTTGCAGAGATGTGAAGAAACTAATCTTGTTTTGAATTGGGAGAAGTGCCACTTTATGGTTAATGAAGGTATTGTCTTGGGGCATAAAATTTCCGAAAGAGGTATTGAAGTTGATAAAGCTAAAGTTGATGCTATTGAAAAAATACCGTGTCCTAAGGATATCAAAGGTATAAGAAGTTTCCTTGGTCACGCTGGTTTCTATAGTAGGTTTATCAAAGTCTTCTCTAAAATTTCTAGGCCTCTCACTAATCTCTTGCAAAAAGATATTCCATTTGTTTTCGATGATGATTGTGTAGAAGCATTTGAAATACTTAAGAAAGCCTTAATTTCTGCACCTATTTTCAACCACCTGATTGGAACCTACCCTTTGAAATTATGTGTGATGCTAGTGATTATGCTGTTGGTGCTGTTCTAGGACAAAGAGTTGATAAGAAATTAAATGTTATTCATTATGCTAGTAAAACTCTAGACAATGCTCAAAGAAATTATGCTACTACTGAAAAAAAAAATCTAGCATTTATTTTTGCTTGTGATAAGTTTAGATCTTATATTGTTGATTCTAAAGTAATTGTTCACACTAATCATGTTGCTATTAAATACCTTATGAAAAAGAAAGATGCTAAACCTAGACTTATTAGATGGGTTCTCTTGCTACAGGAATTTGATTTGCATATTATTGATAGAAAGGGTGCTGAGAACCCCGTAGCGGACAACTTGTCTAGGTTAGAAAATATTTTTGATGACCCACTACCTATTGATGATAGCACTGGTACAGCGAGGTGCTATACAAATGGTTTTTAACCCCTTTCCGCGACGGCATTTGGAACCGTCGCCTAGTGAGTGACTGTGATAGGGGGGTCCTTCCCACATGACCAAGAAACCGTCGGGGATATGCCCTCCTGGCACACACGCTCGGCAAAATGAGGTCGTGTGCGACCGGCGAGCGATCAAATACGATTATACGTACAATAGTGCTAAAAAATACAATTATACAGGCGAAATCGTTTCCGGTCGTAAGTACATCCCACACAGTCAGTCCCCGCTAAACGTGTCTGTTCGTATGTACATTCCACACAGTCAATCCAAGGAATACATTTCCGTGAGTATGTACATCACACACGGTCCATGGAAGAAACTGTGTGGCAAAGGCTGTCCATCACACACACTTTTTATGTGGTAATCATTTGCGCAAGGTGGCCTAACGCAAACAGTTTTCAAGCGGATGTCGTGTGTGATTGTTCATTGATCCAACATGGTTTATTCCTAGAAACTGTGTCCATTGTCTGAGGTCATCGCCCACGGTGTTTTCTCAATAACCGTTTGCAATAGAAAAACCCAATTAGCAGGCTAATTGTCCTATTATTAATAATCCATTTATTACTCTAATTGAAATTTCATATTAAGCACACAATATATTTCATTTCCATATTAAGGAAGCAGGATTTCATAATTGAAATACATCAGAGTACAACATCATATAGCTTCAGCACTCAGCTACCCCATTACACAGCTGCACCAGCACCAAGTTTCAGATGCAACATCTACAACCTTTCAAAATTAGCATCATAGATAGAACATAGACAGATGAATCTCATCTGGAAAACTGCTGAAGCGGAAGGCGAATATTGAGCCTTCATTGATGTTGAAGGTCTTTGCAACTTTAGGCTAGTGCCTGTGGATGATTGACTGTCCATCCTTCGTCCTCTTCAGGAACACTTCAATATTGAACCGTGGGTGTTGTATTAAAACCTTCCTCGCCTCCTGACCATACAGGTGGTTTGAGAGGTAGTCATTAACCGAACTGCTTTGGAAAGGCCTGAAAACAAGGATATGCATAAATATCTTCTCCAGATTTGAAATGGCGCAAAGGAATTAAAAAGACAAGGTATAACAGTTAGTACCATCCCGTAGTGAACTGATGTCTTCTTCATTGCCCAGACAAAGATCTTGTTGTTTTTTGTCGCTAATTTCTTTATCATAACAATCTTTCTGAGTGTCTTGACTTGACTGGTATTAATGGACAACTCATTTCCACATATGCAAAAAGGGTCAAATAGTGGGTCAAAACCTCTGACAGCAGGGCCTACATGTGCAAGACCAAATTGGTAAAAACCTAATATTTAAAAACAAGAAGTGGAAAGGTGTGTTATTAACAACAAGCCTAATATTTAAAACCAAGCAAACGTAGTCAGTCAAACTTGTATTGTGCAGGTCTAAGTACGCTAGTTATTGGCCCTGTTTGGATCCATGGGTTAGAGTTAGTTTGAGTTAGTTTGGGCTCAAATAGCCCTAAATTATCCAAACATGAGGGCTAGTTTGAGCTAGTTGCGTCAAACCCACCCAAAACAACTATCCCACCCAAGAGGTGCTGATTGGGGCTAGTTCTCCTAGTGCATTTTTTGTCAATCTAACACTATCATCCAAACACCTCTTTGGCTAGAGTTAGTTCAGGGTTAGTCATTGTTGAGTATCATTGTTATTTAGGAAACATAGGATAGCGTAGGATTTATTCTACCTTGACTTTTACTCCAAGATGACCATGTACTCCTATATATATGCCCACGAGGCTCAAGCAATACAATCAACTATTCCACCAATCTCTCTCTCTCCCTTTTAACTGTCATGAGCTAGAAACTAACTCTAATCTCTAGCTAAGTTAGAGTATCCAAACAATGCCATTGTTAAATCAAATGGAAAGGCGTGTTCAATACTCCCTCCGGTCCTTTTTACTCTGCATATAAGAATTGTCTGAAGTCAAACTTCATAAAGTTTGACCTTATTTATATGAAAAAATATCAACATCTAGCATGCTAAAGTTGTACAATATGAAAGTTTAAGTCATGACACATGTACTGATATTTATTTCATATTGTGAATGTTGGTATTTTGTTCTATAAAGTTGGTCAAACTTTAAGAGGCCTGACTTTAGACAAATCTTATATGCGAACTAAAAAGATTCGGAGGGAATACAACATGCTTAACAGCAACCAAATATAGTCATTCATAGAGCTATTGTTAAATTTGGTATTGATGAAATTGAACTGCATAGTTCATACTAGCACATATAGAACATCACACTGTTAATAGCTGAAATAAACAAGGCATACTACGAACAACCAAAGATGGCAATTGAAACTGGACATATGCTAACTACAAACAACCGAACAAGCATAAACCGTAGAAATAAACAAGGCGTAATGCAAACAACCTAATATAGCAATAAATACTGGACAGGTTCTCACTACAAAAGGGGTTCAAGAAAACAAATCATGGGTTTCCTCACTTGTCACAGATTGGCTCCCTCCTCGTGGTCGCCCTCGATGAGGTCTGACTTGCCAGCTGAGGATCCCAGGACAGCGTCGTAGAACGTGTCCTTCAGAAATGAAAAAGGGGCTCCATGACGATGAAGGATGGCAAATTGTTCATAACGAGCCGCAGGAGTTCAGCGGCAGGGCCATCGATGAGATCGACGGCTGTCGAACCCGAAGAGTTGGGGGTGGGCAACTTAACCTGTGACATAACCCGCGTCAAGTCATCGGTGTCGACGACGTCGATGTCGTAGCCGGCGTCCGCGACATGCCAGAATACTCTAGCCCGCTGATTGAAAGGCTTAATCCAGGTCCAGTCAGCGTCGTCAGCTTCCTCGGCGGCCACCTCGCTGACGTCGGGTGAAGAGGCCGCGGTAAAGCTCTTTTGGGCCATTCGCTCCTCGAGCTCCCCAGGAAGCGTAGCCGGGCTTAGGTTGCGACGCTCTAGAGTGGGGGAGGGGGTGGGGATGGGGATCTCTGGGAAAGGGTGCGTTTCGCAGGCGTCATCTAAGAAACTTAGGGCGGCGAGGGTATGTATATCGGTGGGTAAACTGCACGGGCAGACCGACAGAGGTTGACGATGGAGGCGGCGCGGCAGCGGCGGCGGCGACCTAGCTAGGTTTGGAGTGAGGGAGGGGTGGTGTGGATGTGTGTGAGCGGGGGATTTGGGGTGAGCGAAGGATTTGGGGTGTGTGTGTGTGTGGAGGGGTCCAAGGTGGTGTTTGAGGAAATGCCGCGGGTACTGAAAATTTTACTAGGCGGGAGTAAAATGGCGGGGCTACCGAAAATTTGGATCAAGGGATTGAAGCAGAGCGGGGCGGGAGTAAAATGCCAGGGCTACTGAAAATTTGGATCTACTGATTGAAGCAGAGCGGGAGTAACAGACATCGCACACGGTCCAGACATACTAATCGTGTGCTATCAAACAGAAAAACCATGTACGCAGACGCGGGTAGATATTTTCGAGATTGCGAGGGAGTAGATATTTTCGAGAGGGGGAGGGAAGCCTCGTGGAGCCCAATCTACTGTGATCTTGTGGGTGACAGGGGCAGGGGCGCGACACACGGGTAGTCCTAGGGAACCGTGTCTGTTTCGTACCCGATCGCAGATGGTTACTGCGTCCGACTCGTCTGCTGTTTATAAATTTGGCCAAAAAACGCGGGAAAGGGTCAGATCATGAACACACTTGCATGTGGACCAAATATATGTATGAAAAGGGTGGTTTGATTATCAAATACCCAATGCACAACTTTGATGTGGCACCTGTCGCACAAAGCAAACGTTATTATTACTAGCCCCCCCTCCCCCCAAACACACACACTTCGTGTTGCCGGGAGGGGAATCCTAGCTATGAACACATGCCCCCAAATAGCTAGGTCTGACAACTCACCGTACCGTAACACAAAACCGAAAGAAGTGGATCAACCCCCCCCCCCTGCTTCCGATCAAATGTGGACCATGTGCGGGCCCACAGATGTGTTCTTCTGGCGTTAGATGGGTGACACCACTTACCAACCACACCTGCGGGTGGCCTGATGTGTGTGTGTGTGAAAATGATGTGCTATGATATTTAAATAACAAAATCACAAATTTGATGTGGCACATGTGCATCGCAAATTAACCGGGCATCCCCAACCCCACGGAGGTTCATCTAGTACGAAGTAGTACTGTGCCCCCCCCCCCCACACACACACTTTGAGTCGGTGGGAGGGGGCATCTCACCAAGGCGTATTGTAAGACTGACCAAGAAGAATCACCACCTTGGTCGTATAGCCTCTCTTGTTTGTTGGGTCAAAGTCATGCATTGACGTTCCACATGCGGCCCCACAAAATAGGCTAGCTTGTCGCCGATAACCACGCGAGGGAGTGCCTGAAGACAACCACTGAGGGCATGTGTGGCCCAAACATATGTATGAAGTGTCATGTGGTGTTTGAATATACCCAATGCACAAGTTTGATTCATGTGTATGCGAGCCCTCAAACTTAGGTCTCGAATCTCACCATGATCGACATACGACTATACGGTAACGCGAACCAAGAGAAGAAGAATCCACCATGGTAACCTCTCTCGCGTTGTTGGTCGAAGTGATGGAGATGTCCACGCGGGCTCATGAATATATAGGCCGTCGATGATAACAAAGCGAGGGAGAGTGTCCAAAGACAACCACTGCATGTATGTGCCCCAAACATATGTATGGACATGCGTGATGCATGCATATATGTTTGAATACCAAAAGCACAACATTTTGATGTGGTGCATGCATGCGTCGAAAAACGCACAGTCCCCACACAAATCTGGTTCATGATGCGTCGCGTGCTCCGTCCCCTCCCCCCCACCACTTCGACCCGGTGGGAGGGATTTGTGCATACACATGCGCGCGTAGTATAGTTGCATGTACCGAACCGTATAAGACAAACCAAAATTTAATCCCCTCCTAATTATAAGTGAAATTAACCTCTATCGCTGTCGGTTGAAGTGATTGACCAAGCGGGCACACAGAGATGGACGAAGCATCTCGCCGATAACCCCGTGAGTGAGTGCTAGAGGACAACCGCCATCGCTTGCTTGTCGGCCAAACACATATGTATGGAGATGTGTGGTTGTGATGTTTGAATACCTAATATATAATGCAGAACTTTGATGTGGCACCTGCGTCGGAAACCTTTAATTCCCCCACAGACGAACCGAGGTTCATGACACGTAGTATATATATATATATATATATATATATATATATATATATATATATATATATATATATATGTTGCCCCCTTCCCTCTTCGACGCGTAATATGTACTCCTACGTACGTAATGTAACACAACCCGAAAATAATCCTCCTTGTTCGTCAAATTACCTTTTTGGTTGTGTCATATATTAGATGGACGACGACCTCGCGGGCAAGAGTCTCAGGCAAATGAGTGACAGCCATTGTATGCACATGGCCCAATGTGTTGGTGTTGTTTTTAATACCCAATATGCACAACTTCTTTGCGGCACCTGCCTCCGAAACTGAAAAGTCCCCACACGGAGCGAGATCGATTCATGACGTGTGTGTAGTATATATGTGCTGCCCCAGCCCCCTCCTCCCCTCTTCGACGCGTACTATAAACTCCTACCGCAACACAACCCAAAAAGAAACCTCCTTGCTGGGTCAAAGTGATGGAGGACAACCTCGCGGGCCCACGGATGGAAGCATCGCATGCGAGTGAATGTCCTATATGATGTGTAGTATTGCCCCCGGTGACCCTCTTCAATGCGTACTATATATATATATATATATACTCCTACCATACGTATAACAAAAACCAAAAAATGACCATCGTTGTTGGTCAGATTAACCTCTCTCATCGCATGTCATAGTGCTGGACGGTGAACTCGCAGGCCCACGCGAGTGAGTGTCCTAGGACCGCCGCGTGCATGTGGCCCAAAGATGCATGTCAAAGTTTTTCTGCAGCGAACATGCGACCAAAGGAGTTTGGTGTTGAAAATTGAAAAAAATAGATAACATCTATTCATTTTTTATACATTGATTGATTTCCCAGAGATTTAAATGTGCAAAATCAAATTTGATCTACATGAGACCCGTGATAGTGCATGAAAATGGATTGCAAAATCATATGTGTACGTGTCCCTGGGTGCATGTTTAGTCCCCATGCAAGAAATTTCTAACATCTAGAATCTTGATTTTAAAATCCAATAAATCCAAAACTAAGTTGAAATTCATGAAACTTATTGTGGTGTCATATGGACACCAATAGACTGTGATATTTTTTTTTTCAAATTTGAGACAAGTTTTGATATAATCTTCTTACATACAGGAAATTATAAATAATTATCAACCAATATCGCAAACGAACTCTTTATTCGAACCGTGGGTGTTAGACCAACAACGTAAGTGCCGTGCTTCGATTAAGCAATAAAGCGGCAGAATTAATCATCAAAAAGGAAAAATCAATATAATGCGTGTCGCGCACGTGTCCCGTGTGTCGTACGAGCATGCGTGAGTTGACGAGACGCATGCTAGCAAGCAGACCGGGAGGCCGAGGCATGCGCGTGTTCGCTACGCATTCACCGTGCGGGGCATGCTAGTAGCTGTGTGAAATGATGGTAGGCGTGCCAGCAGTCCGCCGCACAGGCTCACCGGGAGGCGAGCCAGCCCTTTGACCGCCGCCCACCTCGCTCCCACTGCTCCATATTAATGGCGCGCCCGCCTCGCTCCGTGAAATGATGGTATAGGAATGCCAGAAGTCCGCCGTGCAGGCTCACCGGGAAGCGAGACAGCCTTTGACCGCCGCCCGCCTCACTCCCACTGGTCTGTATTAATGGCGCGCCCGAGCGGCCGTACCCCCCCATCCTCGCCACACACACAATCCTCTCTCTTCGCCCGCATCCTCGACGCCGCTCTCAGTCCTCAAAGCCGGCACCCCCATCCTCGCCACACACACAATCCTCTCTCTCCGCCAGCATCTTCGACGCCGCTCTCAGTCCTCAAAGCCGGCACCCCCCATCCTCGCCACACACACAATCCTCTCTCCCCGCCCACATCCTCGACGCCGCTCTCAGTCCTCAAAGCCGTCAGTGTATGAGGATGCCGCCGAAGTGCCCCATCGGAGGGAGTGGCGACGCCGGGGCTGCTGAAGCACGAGAGCACGGCGTGAATATGGAGACAGAGGTTTCCGTCACCGCTGACGAGGTGGAGAATGAGGCTGCCAACAAGCGGAGGCGGGTCAAGAAAGAACCGCAAGCCACTCCAGCAAGCCTAGACTTCATCAGCAGCCTCCCCGATGATATGTTGATAGTCATCATATCCCTCCTCCAAATCAAATATGGGGCGAGGACAACCGCCCTTTCCCGGCGGTGGCGCCCCCTATGGCTCTCCACCCCTGTCGACCTCCTCGACGCCCATGAGCTCTACCATGGCTATCGCAAAAGCTTGGATGCATTCTCCCAGATCCTCGGCAGGCACCATGGCCCAATCAGAGGCCTTATCACGGGCAAGTTCTGTTCCAATGGCAAGGACCGAGCAAAGCTTGACGAGTGGTTCCAATCCCCCGCCCTAGATCAGCTCGAGGAGCTCAGTTTTAATGATGGGCATATGCGCTCGCTGCCAACGTCCGCGCTCCGCTTCGCGCCCACGCTGCGCCTCGCCAAGTTCATGAACTGCCACCCCCCCTTAATGACACGCCCGCTCTTTTTCTACCATGACTGAAGCACCTCGAGCTCGTCGCCGTCTGCATCCCAAAGGATGACATGGAGCGCCTGCTCCACGGCTGTACTGCACTTGAGTTCCTTCATCTTCAGGCGATGAATTGGTCGAGTACCTTCCACATCACCTCCAGGACTCTTCGGACTATTTATGTGTGTTGCTGGTGCTGCAACGAGAGATCACAAAAGGTGGACCACAATATGGTCATTGAGGACACACCTTCACTAGAGAGATTACTTGTAGTTGATCAACAAGGTCCAACAAGAATCAATGTCATTTCTGTGCCAAAATTGACAGTGGTGGGCTACTCGTCTGTCAAATACTACTACTTTCAGGTACAACAGTCACCTTATACCTCTCCTTCTTGATATCAACATTATTTCTAGTTTTGAAGATGTATGTTCGTCTGTCATCCTGGAAAGCTTCACCCAGATTATGGGCACAGTGAAGGTCTTGGCACTAGAATCTGTCGGCCCCAACCTGGACCAAGTTATCAGTTTCGTGAGATGCTTTCTGTGCCTGAAGAAGTTGTATATCGAGGTGATGTTCCTTTCCTATTAAATGTTAACCACAAGGGAGTTCAATTTTTTGCACCTTTTCCCAAGTTTACAATGACAATGTACTACAATTTCTAAAGGAATTTTTGAGGATTTCAGGACATACACCCCCCACCCCATATTGGTTGCTTGATTCATATGGTTACAATCCATAAGCATTTCTCCTTTGGATTCATCTGTACTAGTTTTCTTAGGGAATTTTTCATCCAATCCAACCTCTTGTGAAGAAGGCTACATTTTTCTAGATTGTAATCAAATGCCCATGTTAATCATGTCAGATCGAAGATGGCACGTTGGTGCATTTTACAAATCCTGCAAACCAAATAGGCGTGTAGTAGTGTTCAAAACTGCATGTAGGCACTAACACGTTCTCTTCTTTTGCAGATAATAATAGGCCTGGAGGTGGATAATGTTTATAATGACAATCACATCGAATGCCTAGATCTGCCTCTCTCAAATATTACTTTGAACTCCTACCGAGGGACCTTACCGGAGATTACACTCGCCAGGTTCTTTCTTGCCAGAGCAAGGGTGCTGAGGGTACTGAAGTTGAACACGCATTTAATTAGGAAAGATGAATGGTTTGTTGATCAAAGCCGGCAGGTACTGCAGAATGGAAGAGGCTCCAAAAAAGCTAAACTTCGTATTGGAAGAGCATATGACAGAGTAATTGGAAGTCATTGTGTCAAACCCATACATGACTTGCCAGCGGCTGATCCCATTGCAGAAATGACGAGGTTTGCATTGTTTGAATTTGGGCATTGTAATATTTGAATTTGAACCTTGCAATATTTATGGTATTTGTTATATAACGTAATTGGATGTTTAATTTGGTATTGCAATCATGTCCTATTACAAGTATATATATGTTGTTCTTCTGTACAAAGAGCATAGATGTTCTGTAGAGAGAGCATAT
The DNA here is from genome assembly GCA_011799875.1 of Thinopyrum elongatum. Classification (NCBI taxonomy): domain Eukaryota; kingdom Viridiplantae; phylum Streptophyta; class Magnoliopsida; order Poales; family Poaceae; genus Thinopyrum; species Thinopyrum elongatum. Next base: position 12,719,915 of record CM022298.1, on the reverse strand, counting down.
CACATCGCACACGGACCACACTAGGTAACCCGTCGGCGACGAATTCATCAATCGCAAACGGTTATATACCAGCAAGCGTTTGCCCACAAAACACATGTCTTATTCCATCACAAACAGCTCGGATGGATCAATTGTATGCCACGTATCACACACGCAACTCTAATCTGATTCGTGCTTGATGTCTTCGACATCACTTGCACAGTTCGTCTTATTTGCCACGCATCACTGTGCCGGTCTCTGCTCGCGTCCCTCGGCAAGCTGTGCTCGCCGTTAGGCGCCACGGCGCGCTCTGCTTGCGTCCGTCGGCGCGCTCTGCTCGCGTCCGTCGGTGCACTCGGCTTGTGGACAGGTTTTTCTTGCGTGTTCAACTGCTATATGCATATATATGGTTGCTCGCCGTTGAGGCGACCGCGGAGCGCTCTACTCGCATCCCTCCGTGCGTGCTCTGCCAGCGGTTGCGCCTGCGCACGATCATGTCGGGGGCTCCATATGCATGCGGTTGCGCCGCGCGCGTCGCCACGTGATGCAGTTACGTGCGGCATGATGGAGTTATGCGCTGCCAATTAGAACTGCCATGCGGGCGTGCCGATATTCCAGGCTGTCCGACTTCCCCTTTAATTCCCGCGGACATTATAACCTTAGTCTCTTCAACCTTTCGATCGCGCCCCACAACACAACAAGCACGCCCACGATGACACATAGAGAGGGGATGTCTAGCGGTGCTCCAATGGAGTTCGGCGAGCATAAAGTGGAGACCCACGCGAGGGAGACGGATCTCTCGGTGGTGTACACCATCGACCTGGCCATGGTGGACGACTACATCAACACCATTGAGCAGTTGCTTGCTCGAGACAAGTACAAGGTGGTCGGCATCGACCTCCAGTACACCGGCGGTCGTCCCAACATAGATTAGAAGGTTGCCGTTGCCCAGTTGTGCGTGCGCCATCATGTCCTCATCTACCACTACTGCATGGCCACAGAGCCTTGCGACCGTTTCACCAGGTTTGTCAACAGCATCGACTACAAGTTCGCTACGGTGGAAACCACCGAAGATGTAAAAGCGCTCAGGGTTACGGGCTTGGCCTGCAAAAACCTTGTCGAAATCCATGAGCACTACAGGGTCTGGGGCAGCACGAAGAAGGACTCCCTGGTTGAACTCGCCTCGGCCATCATCGGCCCATACTACGAAAAGATGAAGCAGGATGCCAACAGAACACGTCCCATATCCTGGCACGGGGCCTGGATGCGGCAACTGGATGAACCTCACCTCAGGTTTGTGGCCAAGAGTGTGTACACATGCTAAGAGATGCACAGGCAGATCATTGACATGAGGAAGTGCCTCATTACCGATTTTGACGAGGCCGGATCGAGCCACAAGCAGAGCAGTAGCGGCAAGCGTCCCAAGAAGTAGATGATGATCAGATGATCGTTTATCCTAGTTAATCATGCATGTAATATATAGTTTACTTTGGTGTGTGGAAATATCATGTGTGTAGTAGCCACCTATGTAATTATGCATGTAATAGTTTACTTTGGTGTGTGCAAATGTCATGTGTGTAGTAGCCACCTATGTAATTGGATTTTAATTTGGTTATGCAACCATGTCCTTATAAGTGTGTATATATATATATGTTGTTGTTCTGTATGCAATCCCAACACACAACACACACGTCTTATTAGCAGCAATCGTCTGTGTTATTATCGGTCTTCACACACATTTCTGATTACAGACCTATTTGCCGCGTATCACACACATCTTGTTAAATTGAACCGTTTCTGTTCTCCTGGCTCAACGCAAACAGTTCATCCGAGTGAACCGTATGCCATATATCGCACACACCTTGATCTGGCTGACCGTTTCTTTTGTTCCGCCTAATCACAAACAGTTCATCCGAGTGAATCGTATGCCGCATATCGCACACACCTTCATCTTGCTGCCCGTTTCTATTCGTCTACCTCATCGCAAACAGTTCATTGACCTGAACCATATGCCCTGCATCGCACACGCAACTAAAATCTGAATCGTGTTTGATGCATCCATCATCGCAAACGTTTTGCATCTTTTTTGACGGTTTTTTACATTACCGTTTGCGATTATTGCATCGCACACAGTTTCGTCGAAGGGTCTCTGATCGTAGTGTCGCGTTAGCAGCATCCTGCAGTAGTGTAGCTTTCCTGATGAACAATTAGCTATCATAAATGCTTCTCATAATGCTCCATGGTATGCTGATTATCACTAGTACAGAGAGGTGCTATACAAACAGTTTTTAACCCCTTTCCGCGATGGCGTTCTGAAACGTCGCCAAGTGAGTGACTGTGATAGGGGGGTCCTTCCCACACGACCCAGAAACCTTCGTGGATTGGCCCTCCCGGCACACACGCTTGGCAAAATGAGGTGGTGTGCGACGGGCAAGCGATCAAATATGGTTATACATACAGTTGTGCTAAAAATACAATTATACAGGCTAAATCGTTTCCGGTCGTAAGTACATCCCTGATGTCTACTACGCAACTTTATTCTTGTAGACTCGTGTTGGGCCTCCAAGCGCAGAGTATTGTAGGATAGTAGCAATTTCCCCTCAAGTGGATGACCTAAGGTTTATCAATCCGTGGGAGGCGTAGGATGAAGATGGTCTCTCTCAAACAACATTGCAACCAAATAACAAAGAGTCTCTTGTGTCCCAAACACACCAAATACAATGGTAATTTGTATAGGTGCACTAGTTCGGCGAAGAGATGGTGATACAAGTGTAATATGGATAGTAGATATTGGTTTTTGTAATAAGAACAATAAAAACAACAAGGTAGCAATTGATAAAACGAAGCACAAATGGTATTGCAATGCTTGAAAATGAGGCCTAGGGTTCGTACTTTCACTAGTGCAATCTCTCAACAATGCTAATCTAATTGGATCATATAACCATCCCTCAAAGTGCGATGAAGAATCACTCCAAAGTTCCTATCTAGCGGGGAACATAAGAAGAAATTGTTTGTAGCTATTCTTTCCGATCGATCTATCCAAGAGTTCGTACTAAAATAACACCAAGTTATTCTTTCCGATCGATCTATCAAGAGTTCGTACTAAAATAACACCAAGTTATTCTTTCTGATCGATCTATCAAGAGTTCATACTAAAATAACACCGAAGCAAATTCAGATTCATAATACTCAATCCAACACAAAGAACCTCAAAGAGTGCCCCAAGATTTCTACCAGAGAAACAAAAGACGAGAACGTGCATCAACCCCTATGCGTAGATTATCCCAGTGTCACCTCGGGAATCCTCGAGTTGAGTGCCATAACATATCTCAAGTGAATCAATATAATACCCCATTGTCACCACATGTATTCATATGCAAGACATATATCAAGTGCTCTCAAATCCATAAAAGTATTCATTCCAATAAAACAAAATCTCAAAGGGAAAACTCAATTCATCACAACAAGATAGAGAGGGAGAAACACCATATGATCCAACTATATTAACAAAGCCCGCGATACATCAAGATCGTGCCATCTCAAGAACATGAGAGAGAGAGATTAAACACATAGCTACTGGTACAAACCCTCAACCCCGAGGGTGTACTACTCCCTCCTCATCATGGTGGCCGCCGGGATGATGAAGATGGCCACTTGTGATGATTTCTCCCTACGACGGAGTGCCGGAACGGGGTCTAGATTGGTTTTTTATGGCTACAGAGGCTTGCGGCGGTGAAACTTCTAATCTAGGGTTATTTCTGATGGTTTCTCTATTTATAGGATTTTTTGGCGTTGGTTTCACACTAAGATGGGCCTCGAGGTGAGCACAACCCAACGGGGCAAGCCGGGCCCCTCAAGCACGCCCTGGTGGGTTGTGCCCTCATCGTGGCTCTTCTGGCCCTCCCATAAAGCTTCGGGGGACTCTTTTGTTCCAAAAAAAATCATCAAAAAGTTTCAGCTCATTTGGAGAACTTTCATTTCTGCACAAAAAACAACACCACGGTAGTTCTGCTGAAAATAGCGTCAGTCCGGGTTAGTTCCATGCAAATCATACCAAAACCATATAAAATTATTGTAAACATGGCATGAATACTTCATAAATTATAGATACATTGGAGACGTATCAATCCCTCATAGTCAGTCCCGGCTAAACATTTCCGTTTGTATGTACATTCCACACAGTCAATCCAAGTAATACATTTCCGTTAGTATGTGCATCCCACACAGTTAATCCAAGAAGTACGTTTCTGTTTGTATATACATCCCACACAGTCACCCCAAGGAAAACGTTTTCGTTCGCAGGTACATCACACACAATTTTCCCCATTAAATCATTTGTGATAGCGTTGCCATTGCACATGATATTAACAATTTTATCGTTTGCGTTATTGAATGCATCATACACGGTGCGTAGAAGAAACTGTGTGGCAAAGGCTGTCCATCACACACACTTTTTATGTGGTAAACATTTGCGCAAGGTGGCCTAACGCAAATAGTTTTCAAGAGTATATCATGTGTGATTGTTCATTGATCCAACACGGTTTATTCCTAGAAACTGTGTGCATTGCCTGAGGTCATCACCCACGGTGTTTTCTCAATAACCGTTTGCAATACGAAAACCCAATTAGCAGGCTAATTGTCCTATTATTAATAATCTATTTATTAATCTAATTGACATTTCATATTAAGCACACAATATATTTCATTTTCATATTAAGGAAGCAGAATTTCATGATTGAAATACATCAGAGTACAACATCATATAGCTTCAGCACTCAGCTAATCCATTCCACAACTGCACCAGCACCAAGTTTCACATGCAACATCTATAACCTTTCGAAATTAGCATCATAAATGGTACATAGACAGATGAATCTCATCTGGAAAACTGCTGAAGCGGAAGGCGAATATTGGCCCTTCATTGATGTTGAAGGTCTTTGCAACTTTAGGCCAGTGCCTGTGGATGATTAACCGTCCATCCTTCATCCTCTTCAAGAACACTTCAATATTGAACCGTGGGTGTTGAATGAATACCTTCCTCGCCTCCTGACCATACAGGTGGTTTGAGAGGTAATCATCAGTGAACTGCTTTGGAAAGGCCTGAAAATAAGGATGTGCATAAATATCTTCTCTATATTGGAAATGGGGCAAAGGAATAAAATAGGCAAGGTATAATAGTTAGTACCATCCTGTAGTGAACTGATGTCTTCTTTATTGTGCAGACAAAGATCTTGTTGTTTTTTGTCGCTAATTTCTTTATCCTAACAATCTTTCTGAGTTTCTTGACTTGACTGATATTCATGGACAACTCATTTCACCATATGCAAAAAGGGTCGAATAGTGGGTCAAAACCTCTGACAGCAGGATCTACATGTGCAAGACCAAATTGTTAAAAACATAAATATTTGAATGGTTCTTGCAATTGCACAATAATGTGTTATTAGACAAAGGACCATGCATGTGCAAACATCGATTGTAAACCTCTGTGCTTCCCATTGTTTCCCTGCAACACATATAAGGTAGTTAGTGATTAGGTTAAGTGAGGGTTCGCATGCTATCAGTAAAATATGTTGAAAAATAAGCACATTGCAGATTCATCAGATTAATTCAAGCCACATGGAAAACCCATTTATCCAAACCAAGCATGATTAAGAACCAGAAAATATAGCAACTGTATATGTTTCTCATGTATTAAGTGCAGCCAAATTCGATTTATTCCTCACATGCACAATAATACAAAATTTTACCCACGACAATTGGACATCGCATTGCAGAATTGAATCAAGCAGTTAACTAAACACCACAACAAATGAACCAAACATTAACTGAGCACCACATTGCATAATATAACATACTCCTAATAGAAGATCAGACAGTTATCCAAACCAAGCATGGTTAACAACTTGGAAATATAGCAATTGTATTTATTTCTCATGTATTTAGTACAGCCAAATTCGATTTATTTCTCACATGGTATACAATAACATAATGCACCCACAACAATTGAACATCGCATTGCAGAATAGAACCAAACAGTTAACTAAACACGACAACAAATGAACCAAATGTTAACTGAGCACAACATTGCACAATGTATAACATACTAGAAGATCAGACAGTTAACCAAACCAAGCATGCTTGACAACTTGGAAATATAGCAATTGTATTTGTTTCTCATGTATTTTGTAAACATATATTCGATTTATTTCGCACATAGAAGACAATACAAAATTGCACCCTGAAGAATTGAACATCATATTTGCAGAATTGAACCAAACAGTTAACTGAACACGACAACTAATTAACCAAACGGTTAATAAGTGAGCACCACATTGCACAAGATATAGAACATGTACACTAGAGCAACAGATTGCATGGTAAAAGTAGATAGGGTAATTCACTGGAATTTGTTAAGGAAAGGCAGGAGCAGAACATGCAATGGGTAAACCGAGCATGCTTAACCGGCGTAACTAGCAAACTGAACATAGGTCCTTATAGTGAGCTAATAATACAAGCTACTCCTCATCGTCAGAGATATCGATGATGATTGGCTCCTTGGACATGGAAGAGGGCGAGGCCTCCACATCGTGGGTGCCCTCGTCGTAGTGGTGAGTTGCCTGAGCCGCTCCGGGCACCAACCTGCTGGCTCTCGAGTTGAGGTAAGCACGGGCACGCTGAGAAAACACCTCGTAGTCTTTGTCGAAGGCACCGACGGTGGCCTCGAGAAAATGCCATGAACTGTTGTTTAAAGCAGCCAACCGCATTGCGGCATTGGCGCACGGGGCGTCGACAGTGGCTTGGACGGCGAGGTGCTCCTCCAAGATCTGGGGGTCGGCACGAATGGCAGCCATGGCGACCTCATCCGTGCATGCGGCCGCAATTTTCTTCTCCGCTGCCAAATGCTCCTTGAGCTCCTGGCTATACTGCGTGCACCATGGCTTAGGGCGGCGCTTATTTGGGGGAGGGGTCGGTGATTTGGGTGGAAGGTGTCGCGCCAGCGGTCAGGGCATGTGGGATGTGGAAGGAGGAGGAGGATGGGGGTCGGGTGTGAATTACCTACCTGGATCGACGAGGCCGAGCATCGTGAAGGAGGGTCGCCAGCGAGGAGGCGGCGCTGCAAGCAAGGAGTGAAGGTTTCAACTTGGGAAGGAAGGCGGAAATAGTGGAAATATGGCTTTTGATAAGGGGGAGGGGGCGGGGAGGTAGATATTTCCGCGGAAGCCGAAATTTTTGAATCGGTTCAGCGAAAAAGCTAGCGCGCAAAGTGTCATCAGACACGGTCCCTTATTCAGCATTGTGTACGATATGTGAACATCACAAACGATTCATATAGCTTAACCCGTGTGTGATCAGTTTGAACGTGAAAAATCTTGGTTCGAATTTCCTTGGTTACAGTGGTGATCCACGTCATTGCATAATTTGGGTACACAAAAGAGACTACAGCACACCCACACTTCTTAGTCGAGCAAGTTCAGCAATTAAACAGAGCTAGCTGACCTAAACATTACTCTAACAAATTAAAGACCGACGCTCTTAATTAAACAAAATAAAGAGTACTACTACGGCTGGTGCTCGTCGATCTCCACCGCCTCCTCCATGTCCAGCTCGCGCCCAACAATCTCCTGGGGAAGGGGCTCCATGGCATCCATCTCACCATACTCGGCAAGCATCTCTCCATACGCATCCGCCATCTCTTTGGAAAAGGCCGCCACAAGCTGGGCGTGGGCGGCCGCAATTTGGGCTTGGACGGGCTCCGTCGTGGCAAGGTATGCCGCGGACAAACGGACGGCTGCTCGAACGCTCTCGGTGATTGCCAACTCTTCGGCCATGGGTTGCGGGCCGTTGTCGGAGAAGCTTCGTTTGATTTGTGCGGTGACCGCCACGAGTTGGGTGTGGGCGGCCTCGACATGGTCGTGGGCGGCCTCCATCAGGGCTAAGGCCACCGCTGCGGAACGGACAGCTACTGTGCTGCTCTCACCAGTTGCTATCCCCGAGGCAGATGTTGCTGCCGCCACCTGAGAAGCAACAACGGCCGTTTGGGCTGCCTTGGCCGCCTGGTCGCAGATTGCAGCCGTGCTCATGCAGCTTGTTAACACGCGCATGGCGGCTGCGGCCGCGCTCTCGCTGGAGTGGGCCGCCGAAGTTGCCCTCACGATGCGGATCCACATCCCCATCTTTCACCGGTGACGATTGAACAGTGAAATGATATTTGGGGAGCGAGCTAGTGTGCTTGACACGCCGGCTATGGACTGTAGCCGACACACCTTCTCGCGTAAGCCATAGGCGTACTATACTCTGACGATGCTCTAAGATATTTTGTACTGCATCTCACACGGTTGGTGATAATAAACTGTGTACGATCTACTTGATTTTTCATCTTGATTTGAATTACATAATGGGGTCACGGCGACAAAGGAGGGTGTTTGAATTGCAAGAACTTTTATCTACAGTGAACATGCAACTATAGGAGTGTCGTCAAAAAATTGGAATTATTCAGGGTTCGTTTGGACATTTTTGTACATTAACTTTGTTTTCCAGCCATTTCAGGTGCACACTTCAAAATTAAACTACATGCACATGCTCCGGTGCACCAAAATGAGTTGTAAAATCATATATGTGTCCGTAGGTTTATGCTTATGTTCCATGCAAGAAATGAGGATGAATTTCGAACACCACGACAGTGTGGCTCTCCGGCAAATGTTGAGGTACTTGCTTTTGAAATTCCAGTAAATCCAAAACCCGTCTGAAATTCATGAACCTTGGCATGCTATCATGGAATGGCATAAGATGTAGGGGTAAAAAATATTGTCCCATTTGGGGCAGGTTATGGTATAAGCTTCATGGTTCCGTTAGGGAAACGTGTCACCATTTCAATTTTTTTCTGGTGTCAACATAGAACAACATGAGTGTCGTGTTAAATTTTGGAATTTTTCGGGGATCGTTTGGGCATTTTTAGACGTTAATTGAGTTTTCTAGGCATTTATGTGCATAATTCAAAATTGAACTACATGCACATGCTTCAGTGCATAAAAACGGGTTGAAAAATCAAATTTGTGTCCTTGGTTGCAAGCTTAGGTCACATGCAAGAAATGAGAATGAATGTCAAACACCTTGACACTGTCGCTCGGCCGCTAACATTGAGATACATGGTTTTAAAATTCTAGTAAATCGAAAACTCGTCTGAAATTCATGAAACTTGACATGATAACATGGAACGGTATCGACATGCCATGGTAAAAATATTGTCCCATTTGGGGCAGGTTTGGGTATATGCTTCTCGCAAACCAGACCTTCTCACAACAAGCCTGATGGTTTCAGTAGGGAACGTGCCACCTTGGGGGACGAAACGATATCCGTTGCCTCTTCTTACATTCAATTTTTTTCTCGTGTCAACATAGAACAACATGAGTGTTGTGTCAATTTTTGGGATTTTTGGGGTTCGCTTGGACATTTCTTTACATTAACAGAGTTTTCTATGCATTTATGTGCATAATTCAAATTTGAACTACATGCACATGCTGCAGTGCATATAAATGGGTTCAAAATTGAAATGTGTGTCCTTGGTTGCATGCTTAAGTTCCATGCAAGAAATGATAATGAATGTCAAACACCTTGCCACCGTCGCTCGGCCACTAACATTGAGATACATGGTTTTTAAATTCTAGTAAATCGAAAATGTGTCTGAAATTTATGAAACTTGACATGCTAGCATGGAATGGCATCAACATGTCGTGGTAAAATATTGTCCCATTTGGGGCAGGTTGGGGTATAAGCTTCTCACAAACCAGAGCTTCTCACAACAAGCTTCATGGTTACGCTAGGGAACATTTCACCTTTCTGGACGAAACGATATCCATTGCCTTTTATTGATTTCAATTTTTTTCTGGTGACAACATAGAACAACAGGAGTGTTGTGTTAAATTTAGGATTTTTTCAGGGTTTGTTTGGACATTTTTATACATTAACTGAGTTTTCTATGCATTTATGTGCATAATTCAAATTTGAACTACAGGCACATGCTCCAGTGCATGTAAATTGGTTGAAAAATAAAATATGTGTCCTTGGTTGCATGCTTAGGTCCCAATCAAGAAATGGGAATGAATGTCAAACATCTTGCCACCTTCGCTCGGCCGGAAACATTGAGATACATGATTTTTAAATTCTAGTAAATCCAAAACTCGTCTGAAGTTCATGAAACTTGACATGCTATCATGGAGTGGCATCATCATGCTGTGGTAAAATTTTTGTCCCATTTGGGGCATGTTTGGGTATAAGCTTCTCGTAAACCAGAGCTTCTCACAACAAGCCTGATGGTTTCGGTAGGGAACGTGCCACCTTTGGGGACGAAACGATATCCGTTGCCTCTTCTTGCTTTCAAAATTTTTTTAGTGTCAACATGGAACAACAGGAGTGTTGTGTCAATTTTTGGGATTTTTCGGGGTTAGCTTGGACATTTTTATACATTAACTGGGTTTTCTAGGAATTTTATATGCATAATTCAAATTTGAACTACATGCACATGCTCCAGTGCAGAAAAATGGGTTGACATATCAAATGTGTGTCCTTGGGTGCATGCTTAAGTCCCATGCAAGAAATGGGAATGAATTTCAAACACCAGGGCACTGTTGATTACCGGTAAAACGTTGAGATACTTTGTTTTTAAATTCTAGTAAATCCAAAACTCATCTGAAATTCACGAAACTTGGCATGCTATCATGGAATGGCACCCGACATGCTGTGGTATTTTTCGTGTCCATTTTGAGATTAGGCGCACTCGAATAACAGCCAACAAAGGCATTTTGAAACAAATAGCTACCATTTTAACATCTCAAATGTCTGTATAATTTAAATCATGTGCGTTCTGTTAACCATTCATGTGATGCCATGTGTCTCTCTTTTAATGGCTATAGGAGGTGCCGTGCGGACAGCTGCTTGACTGAACGAGAGGCGTGCGAGCGCAGTCCGGTGCGCAGGCTGACTGAGAGGCATCCAAGCTATCCTCCAATGCGCAGGCTCACCGGGAAGCATGCGAGATGTACGCTGCGCAGGCTCACTGGGAAGCGAGCCCTTTGACTTCCATGGCCGCCCGCCTTGCTCGCATCCTCTCCCTTAATGGCGCCCGAGCCGCTGTTAAATAAGGGCGGCCTTACTGTTCGCCTCCCATTCCCCTCCCTCCCGCAGACCTCCACCAACGCCATGGCGCAGAAGGATCATCTGCCACTAGTCTTCCAGTTTGGTGAAGTCGACTCCGAGACGGAGGAGATAGAAAATAAGGAGGAATGGGGCCTCATGGACATGGCCCTGAACGAGCTGGTCGCGACGGTTGCGGCCACCGTGCCCGTCCCAGCTCCCATCCCCGCGCCTGCACCAGCGACCATTCTCGTAGCATTGACGGGCTGGTCACCGAGCACTATCGCAAAGCTGGAAGCCGCGGGCGTCAGCGAGGTCTCCGAGGACCCACGCGAGCTCGTGTACATGCCAGCGCCAGTAGCCGTGCCTATGCCCGCCCCTGCACCCACCGTGGCGCCGGTCCCCGTGCGTTTGCCTGCACCAGCCGCGCTCTTGCCCGTGCCCGCGCCCCCCTCAGCAGCATGGGACACCACCGTCGATCGCTACCTCGCAGCGCCGCGAGTTGCCGTACGTCCTCCCGCGCCCCACCGGTCGATCGCGCGACGACATGATGTTTGAATTCGAAGTGAAGAACATTCTGTGCTGCCTTGAAGACTTCAACAACGACGTCCCGAAGGACGACAACGACAACGCCGGCACGCCACGCCGCCTCCGCCGCCGCCGGAATTAGATTTTTTGGGTTTAATACTGTATCTCGATCATATGAATATAAATTCGCAGTGCAACTGAATGAAAGATATGGTTTGAACGAACTTGCGTTTTTCTCTCTGAATGTACAGACTTATCAAATGATTTTCTTTAGAAAAAATGTCAATGATTTTTAAATATAAAACACTCATCGCAAACATTTTAGTTAGAACGCCCGTATGCAAACCGACAGCTTCCCTAGGAAGCCAAGCGAAAATGTGCCAAGCAGGATTTGTGCAGCTCTTCATCACAAACATTTTAGATAGAACACCCGTTTTCGAAGTGAGAGCTATGGTCTTCCCTAGTAAGCCAAGAGAAAATTCACAGTGGCAGGATTTGTGCATCTCTTCAACGCAAACGGTCAGATTGAATACGGTATGCAAAGCCAGACTTCGGCGCTAAGCCAAGAGAAAATGTGCCGAGCAGGATTTGTACATCCCTTCAACGCAAACGGTTGTTTTGAATGACCCGTGTGCAACCACGTACATACAATTTGGTAACATTTGCATCTGTCATATTGGGTATATTGTCATTTGTCAAACTGAAAAGATTGACATTTGTTGATCTAGTAACATTGCCATTTGTCAACCTTGTAACACTACCATTTGTCAAAATATGCAGCTAAAAATCACTAGCACTATTTAATTTTTGCAACTAAAATTCAGTAATTAAGCATAGATTTCGTTCATAGATTAAGTAATCGTTCTTTATACAAACAGTTCAACTAAAATAGAACCAAACTTTTCCCAAATTGTTGCCAACCACGTACTGAAATAGCTAGTTCAACAATATATACTAGCTAATTTTAAGTACGTTGTACAGTTCCACCACATCTATAGTCAGATGAACTGAACAAAATAGCCCCTAAATACTACTACTACTATGGAGGGGCTTTGTACTACTTGCGGCAGCCTCTCCTCTTCCGAGCGCGCTCAGTAAGAGGCAGAGGAGGAGGAGCCTACCAACAAGCTGGACAACTGCAATACGGTGCCTGCCGCTGCTACACCTTCAGCGACGCTCACCTCGAACGCCCTCTGCCGCTCCAGATGACCCCTCTCGAAGTGGTGGTTCTCCTCATAGATCTCCTGATTCCTCGCCTCTGCGCCGGCGTGTGCTGCGGCCACGGCGGCGGTAAGGCTCTTTGCGTGCTCGACGAGGCGCTCCTCCTCCTCCCGTAGGAACTCGATGTAGCGCGCAAGGTCGCTGACGCACGTGCGAGCCTCGACCTCCGCCTCCCGGCTTCGGGCTGCGGTGGCGGAGCGGGTGATGACACCGGCGGTCGACGGTGGGCTGGCGGCCACGACAACCACGTCCCGCCTTCGGGCCGCGGTGGCGGAGCGGGTGATGGCCACGGTGGCCGGCATTGGGGTGGCGGCCACGACAGCCACCTCCCGCCTTTGCGCCGCGATGGCGGAGCGGGCGATGGCCCTGGCTTTTAACGGTGGTGTGGCGGCCACGGCGGCAGACGGTGGTGTGGCGGCAACGGCGGCCGGCAATAGCTGCCGACGTGCAGCGGCAGCGGAGCGTGTGGTGGGTTTTCCGCGCACACCCAATAGGGACGCCACGCGCACTACACTATGCCGAGGACTGCGCCGCCGCCGCGGTGTAGCCTCCCAGTTGGAGCTATCCTCTCATGACGGCGGAGTGGCTGAGCGACGACGATGGACCGGTGCCATTGGCGATTGTGGGAGAAGCAGACGAGATAAGCTACAGGGAGGGAGGGGAAAATGCCACGCAGGACTCGCCGGCCGTGAGGGTTTATATAGCAAGCCGGTAAGCATTGTGATTTTGGGGGATTTCACCGAGTCGGGCGGGAAGCTTGCGCGGGAACCTGCGCGGTTGCGCGGGAACGGGCTCAGCACCGTTTTGGCCGAAAGAACGCCCCCGCGCGCTGCTCAAGCTTGCGCTCGAAGCCGTCTGTGGCAGCGGGGTGACAAGACGTGCGAGAGGAGGACGAAAGGACACGTACACATACGGTTAATAAAAAAATGTTTATGATTTAATTACCTACTATACCCCCGTCCTGGTTTAGAAGTAGGATTTAACTAATAAAATACGAATGCATGTCGGCAAAGATTATATCGTTGGATTCGTATTTGAACATAGTCTCCAATTATATAATTTTTATAACATGCATTAACATTTTGTTGGTTAAATTTAAGGTCAAAGTATGGCACAGAATATAAAGGGGACTAATAGACCAAGACGGAGGTAGTAGCACACGGCTGCTCTCTATGCAGCAAAGCAACTGCCGGCCGGGTTGTAGGCGATCATTCCCTGCGTGTTCAACTGCTCTATGCGTGTGATTGCTCGCGGTTGAGGCGGCCGCAGCGCGCTCTGCTCGCGTCCCGCCGCGCGCGCTCTGCTCTCGCGTCCCTCCGGGCGCTCTGCCCTCCTCCCTCCACATGCGCTGCCAGTGTTTGGGGCCGGCGCATGATCACGCACGTTCGTGTGCATGCAGTTGCGCCGGGCGCGGCGCCATGATCCAGTTACCCGCTGCAAAAACTGCCATGCGGATGTGCCGAGAATCCAGGCCGCCCGGCCCCCATTTATTACTGCGGCCATTTACCTTCATCTCTCACGCCACACGACACAATATGCGCACCCATGACGATACATACAGAGAGGACATCCAGCGGTTCCAATGGCGCTCCCCGTGGCTCTGATGGCGCTCCCACTGGCCGACGACGACAACGGCGGGCAGTTCACCACGCATCACGTAGTGGACACCCACATGAGGGGAAGGCCCTCTCGGGGGTGTACAGGAACGAGCCGGTCTTGGTGGAGAGCTCCATCCAAACTATGGAGCAGTTGCTTGCTGAGGACAAGTACCAAGTGGTCGGTTTCGACCTCGAGTACACCATCGGTCATGCCGGGCATGATCAGAAGGTTGCTGTTGCCCAGTTTTGCGTGCGACATGACGTCCTTCTCTGTAACACCCCTATGTAACCTAGCACTATGACTCTCTGTTAAACATGCCAAGTCATCATCTATGCAATGCTTGATCACAATGTTAGCTCAACTCAATTCAAAATTCTCTCTGAAAATCAATTCTAATTCAAGTGCAAAATAAAGTTGCTGGAAAAATGTTCATCATCGAGCAAAAATTCCAAAACAATTATTGTTAAGAAAAACAACATCACCCTTATGCTAAAATGAGCAGTAGCATTTAAACAGTGCTATTTCAGCAATTTAAAATTGCAAATTCATTTTTTTAAAGTCCAAATGAATTCCAAAATTGCCCAAACTTGTTGTGGCAGTGCAAAGTATTCTATAGTATTTATGTGACCAAGTTTCACATTTATACTAAATCATTTGGCAGCTCTTTTTCATTCAAAACCTCTCTGAAAAAGAAAAACAGAGAAACAAATGAAAATAAAAAGAAAAGGGCTACTGTGGACTGGGCCTAAGTGCACAGTGCAGCCCAGCGCACAACGCACGGCCTCTCTCTCTCCCTCGCCGTGTCCCCGTCCCCGTGGCCTAGCGCGCGCTCACCGGCCAGCGGCCGACACCGCGACGTCCTCGCCCGAGCGAGAGGATAAGGGCGAGCCCCATCCACTAACCCTGGACGCCCGCCATCCCCCCCCCACTCTCTCCCTCACTCGCACGCCGCTCTCCCCCTCTTTGCCTACGCAACCGAGCGCCGCCGTCGCCACATCTCCGTCGTCCCCGCGGCCTCCAGCGGCCCCGTGCCCACTGACCGTGTCCGAGAGTTCCGCCGGTGTCTTCCTCATCTACTGGGGCTGCCAGGCGGAGCCGGAGAGCCCTACCTCGTCGGGATCGAGCCGCCCTTCTCCCCTCGATCACCGGCGATCCCCTCCATAGGGTAAACCAACATCACCGCCGTGTCTCTGGAGATGCCAGGATGCGCTCGCGCTCGCTAACTCTGTCGAAATGGGGTTGTGGCCTCGTGCCCGAGCTCACCCGTAGCTCACCGCCGCCATGGCTCGCCGTCGGCATCTTTTCCGGCCTCCCCTGCTATGGCCGATGCCAACAACATGATTTTATAAGCATTTTTTGATAGGTAAGTAAGGGGAAAGCTTTCTTTATGTTGTAGATCTACTTTTTTCTCCCTCCAACAACATGCACATGCACTTTTTATGGCCTAGATCTACGTATGTTTGTGGTGTTGCATATGTTTGTGGTGTTGCATATGTTTGTGTTTGCAGGTACCGGTATTTGAAATGCGATAGTTGCCAATATTTTGCCAGAATGTTGATTCATTTCCGTTTCGGTGAGAATTTGGCGCTATGCATTCTTTTTGGTCCTATTTTTAGGCAAAGTCATGCCAATTTTTTTTTTTGGTTCTAAAATATTGTTTTGCTCTACCCCGCATGCGACCATGGTCTGCATGATGACCAAAGGCATCGTGAATAGGTTTTTGAGCTCCGCGAAGGCCGAGATGCTTCAAAAGAACGAGACGGAGATAAGATGTCCGTGTCGAAGATGCAAGCTGAAGAGCCTTATGGACCCGGATTCCGTACAGGTGCGGGACCACCTGCTCTTGCGTGGTTTCATGGATGGCTATCGGTGGCAAGGTGATGAAGATGATTATGAAGTCGTCCATGGGGGCCGGGCAAGAAATGAGGAAGGGCAGCAAGACAACCGCGGCAAGGGCGGGCGAGAAGACGAAGAATCTCCAGGACATGATCACGAAGTAGATGCAGTACACAGTCATCATGTAGAAGATGCTGGACATGATGATGAGGAAGATCAAGACGAAGGGCATGATCATGAAGATGAACATGGTGGAGCAGACGACGATGGACCATCGATGGGCTGGGTGCAGGACCCTCATATTCAAGAGCTGCTTCTCAAGCAGACGGATAACGCAAGAGCTGCCACCCGAGAGAAAGCCAAGCTGGATCAATTGGAGATAGACGTGGTTACTCCATTGTATGAAGGATGCAGGCCCGAGGATACCCGCCTGAAAGTAACGCTCATGGCTCTGGAGATGAAGGTAAAACACAAAATGACCGACGCATGCTTCGACGAGAACATGTCATTCTGGCACGAACGTCTTCCCAAGGGGAACAAGTGCCCGACCAGTTTTGAGGATGCGAAGAAAATCGTGTGTCCTCTGGATTTACCGCACGTGAAATACCATGTGTGCATGAACAATTGCATCATTTATCGGGACGAGCACGCGGAGTCTACCATATGTCTGGTGTGCGGCGTCACTCGATACAAGAAGAGGAAGAAAGCTCCTCGAAAAGTGGTGTGGTACTTTCCGATCACTCCTCGTCTACAGTGGTATTTCGCGGACCCTAAGGTAGCAAAGCTCCTGCGTTGGCACGCGGATAGGGAGGAGAAGAAGCGAGAAGATGACGGAAATGATCCGGAGATAAATAAAAAAGACAAGATGCTGAGTCACTCTAAGGATGCGAGCCAGTGGCAAGCGTTGAACTTCGAACACCCAGAATTTGGGAACGATCCAAGGAACATCGTGCTGGGCGCGAGCACCGATGGAGTTAATCCGTTTGGCAGCCAGAGAAGCACACAAAGCACCTGGCCTGTGTTTGTGTGGATGTACAACCTTCCCCCCTGGTTGTGCATGAAGAGGAAGTACATTCACATGAGTATGCTAATTGAAGGGCTGAAACAACCAGGGAACGACATCAATCTGTATCTGGGGCTGCTAAAAGAGGAGCTATACACGCTGTGGAAAACGCCAGCCAATACGTGGGACGCCGCAGAGAAAGAATATTTCCCTATGAGAGCCGCACTGCTCACGATGGTGCACGACTATCTCGGTTACGGATATGTCGCGGGGCAGGTGGTCCACGGATTTTCTGGATGCGTCAGGTGCATGGATGACACAACGTATCGCCAACTAGATAGAGATCCCGGGTCTTCGAAAACCGTGTTCATGGGACATCGAAGGTGGCTTCGCGACGATGACACATGGAGAAAACGCAAGGATCTGTTCGATGGTGAAACCGAACCCCGAAGACGCCCGCGTACGAGGAGCGGCGAGGAATTAGACGAGCTGTTGAAAAATTGGAAAGAGTGCCCATCGCCGGGAAAGAAGCAAAAGGCGCCAGAGCCGGGAAAGAAACGAAAGGCGCCAGAGCCGCTGCTGAAGGTATGGAAAACGAGGTCTATTTTCTGGGACTTACCGTACTGGAAGATCCTCCGTGTGCCTCACAGCCTTGATGTCATGCATATCATGAAGAACGTGTGCGAGAGTTTGCTTGGTACCCTGCTCAACATGCCAGAGAGGACTAAAGATGGGCCGAAAGCAAGGGCAGACTTGAAATCAATGGGCATCAGGGAGGAGCTTCACGCTAATGATGATGATGATGAGGCGAAGGACACGGAAAGTCGTCGCAAAGGCAAAAAGGCCAAGAAGATCGGAAATGACTGCCCTCCCGCGTGCTTCACTCTAAGTCAGGAGGAGATCAAGCAGTTTTTCACCTGCCTAGTAGGAGTAAAACTTCCTTACGGTTACGCGGGGAAGATAAGCAGATACCTAGACTCAGCGAAGCAGAAGTTCAGCCGGATGAAGTCTCACGACTGTCACGTGCTGATGACGCAGATACTTCCAGTTGCAATCCGTGGGATCATGGACGCGCACGTCCGTGAAACGCTATTTGGCCAATGCAACTTTTTCGACGTCATCTCTTGGAAGTCGGTTGGCGTGAGGCAACTCTGAAGGCTATAGGAAGAGATCATGGTGATACTATGCGAGCTTGAGATGTACTTCCCGCCCGCATTCTTCGACGTTATGGTGCATCTGTTGGTCCATATCGTGGAGGATATCATCCAACTCGGGCCGACGTTCCTGCACAGCATGATGCCATTTGAAAGGATGAATGGTGTCATCAAAGGATACGTTCGCAACATGTCACGTCCAGAGGGAAGCATAGCTAGGGGCTTTCTGACCGAAGAGTGCATCTCCTACTGCACGAATTATCTAGGCATCGAGAACCCCGTTGGTCTGCCCGTCAACAGGCACCTCGGCAGGCTCGCTGGATGGGGTCACCGCGAGGGTCGCCGCGAAATGCATGTCGACTTTGAGGGTCGACTCACCAACTTTGAAAGAGCAAACCTAGTCGCGCTACAACACATAGACGTGGTCGATCCTTGGGTGGTAGAGCACAAAACCTTTATTGAGAAGACGTACAATGACCAAGGCCAACAGAGGACGGACGGAGATATAATCAAAGAGCACAACTCATGTTTCACGCGTTGGTTCAAGGAGAAGCTTCTGTCGTACCCTTTACATGAGGATTCTTCTGCGGAAGAAAAACTCATATTCGCCTTGTCACAGGGCGCCGAGCACAACCTGATGACCTATGAGGCGTACGATATCAACGGCTACACATTCTACACCAAGGAAAAGGACATGAAGAGCGATGGTTATTAGAACTCCGGGGTAACGATGAAATCCTACACCAGTAACGACAAGGACAGATACTACGGAAGGATCGAGGAGATCTGGGAGCTGAGCTACGCTGGAGAGAAGGTCCCGATGTTCCGTGTCAGATGGGCCAAGAGCGTCCTAAAAGAAGACCGGTATTTCACCACCATGGTTATACCCGAAGCCAAATCCAAGACCGCGGGCGCAAACGTCACCGCGAAAAATGAGCCATGGGTACTGGCTTCCCAAGTGGACCAATGCTTCTTCATTACCGACCCATCAAAGCCCAGTCGTGTTGTCGTGAGGAGAGGCAAAAGGAAGATCATCGGAATGGATGGAGTCGCCAATGAGCAAGACTTCGACAAGTACGGCGACCCGAAGATGGAACATGACGACGACGATGAAGTGCCATACACCACAAGAAGAAGCAGGACCACCCTACCTAAAGGACGTCCGTTCAAAAGAAGAACTCCATTTGCGAAAAAGAAGAGCAAGAAGATTGTGAAAAGATAGCTAGCTAAGATCGATTGTATTTAAATTGTAGTCTTCATTTCTCGATTGTATTTCGACATATGGAAATGAAATTTCTTCTGTTCTAGTCCTCATGAATATTTATTTATGTTTATTCTAGTATTGAATTTCTAACTCACAAAAAGTATTGAATTTGTTAATATTTTTTAAAATTTGATGATATTTTTTCATATTCATAAATGTTTTACCAATTCACAAATGAATGCAACTAAAAATCCAAAAAAAAAGTTACTAATGGCGCACCAGGGGAAGGTGCGCCATTGCTATCACTGTGTTTATGGCGCACCCCCAGATGGTGCGCCATTGCTAACCTTCCACCCTCTGTATGTATGTGTGTGCTGTCCATCTCGCCAGCCATTCGTCCTTCTCCCAATCTCACATCTTTCTCAGCCGGAGCAGCGCCCGACCCACTGCGCCGCCGCCCTCGCCCGTGGGACGCGTCTGCTCCCAATTCGCGCCCCCGCCGCCTCCCTCTCCCCATCCTCCGCTTCCTCCCCCTCCGACCCCACCCCGCTCGCTCGCTCGCGCGCCGGGACGACGACGACGACCTCGCCTCCACATGCCTGTGCTCGCGAACGGCCGACCAGATCGAGCGCGCCAGCCTGATTGCTCCGTCGCGCCGTCGTCGTGGTATGCACTCTCTCGCCCAATCTTCTCCTCTTCCCTTCCCTTCCCTTCCCTTCCCTCCCCTCATGCCCTTGGTTTGCTTCCTCAGGCAGGTGCACTCACGCGTCCAGCGGCGAACCCTAGCCGTAGCTCGGAGCGAAGACGGCGCCTTCCCCTACACCTCTGTCTGGCACAAGCCCCTCTGGTAAAACTGCATCTTTGCCACTTAGTGATGCTCTGTGTGCTTGTTTTTTCGATCCAAATGGGTTACCAAGTTGGAAGTTAACTGCAGACAGATGAGGAAGTTGAAGTATTCAGTGCTATCTTGTGATCATTTCCTTCACACCATCCTGTAGGATGTTTAAGATGTTTTTGAAATGGGCAGTAAAATGACCAAATAATCAGATGTACAGCTTTTCATGATGTACACACAAAACTAATGACTCTGAATCTCTGCTACTGAACATCATTGCCAATTGTGCAAGGTCTTTGTAAAAATACTTGCTTGCAACTGTACATTTGATGTACATTTGCTTGCAACTATAGATTTGCTGTACATTTGCTTGCAACTGTACATTTGCTTAACTATGGGATCATTTGCTTGCAACTGTCCAAATGGTTTTACTGTCCAAAAAACAGTATAAATTGGAAAACAAGCAATACTTCTAAACCATTTGCTTGCAACTATCCAAATGGAAATGCCCTACATTTTATGCCCATCTCCAAAGTTCCAATCCAAATATCCCATTTCATTCCATCCATAAGTTCCAGAACAACAAGTCTGGCTGGGGCCTCCACTCTGAGATCACAGCAATGCAAATGGATGGATGGATAGAGCAGTTCAGTGGAATCTATCTATACTCCTCAAAGTAATACTACTGGTAACAACAAATGGAGTGACAAGAGAAAAGAATAATAGTACTACTAGTTGTACTGATTACCATTATCAGATGGCTAAGTGCTAGCTCAGATCTGTCATAAAAACAAATGCAGTATAGGGTTATCTCGGTTTGTCGTCACAATCAGAATTACAATGTGCAATGCAATGCAATGCTATAAGGAATGGTCAGATGAGCTGCTCCAGTTGTACTGGTTTTAGAAGTATTGCTTGTTTTCCAATTTATGCTGTTTTTTGATCTTTTATGCCAATTAAGGGTATTACTTGTGATGATGCTGCTGCTGTACTACTTGTGATGCTGCCGCTGCTGTACTACTTGTGATGCTGCTACTACTTGTGATTTTGTCAAGTGATGCTGCTGCTACTTGTGATCTTCTGAAATGACCCCTTTCTCCTGAAATGTTGATTAATTTCCATTTCGGTTGACAATGGGGCACTCCTAGGTCAAGAAAATTAGCAAAGGTCATGCCCAATTTTCTTGACCTAGAAGGTGCCCGATTCTCAACCGAAACAAAAATTAATCAGCATGTATCTTGACATCAACCAACTTTCTGGACACATCCCTCGACAACTAGGTTATCTTGAGAACTTAGAGGAGTTGTGGCTTTGGAAAGAGGCCTTGGAAAGCTACTCCTACTAGCTAGATGGAGATCTGTGCTCTGCTGTGGCACACACTAGTTAATTAATTAACCAAAACTAATCTCTGGTCAAAATGATGGGCTAATCATGATTAAATGATAGGAGAGGAATGCAGGGCAGTGGCACCCATTGGAGCCATACATATATACAAAGCTATAAAAATATTATACAATAGTAGTGATCTAGTGCTTTAGTGGTTAGATTAGTTTAGTATTTTTTCACACACTCAGACACCCTTGCTCGGCACCATCAAGGAGGAATTTACTGAAGTGTCCTCCGGTGGGCATCCAACGGCGCCCAAAGAATTAGTCAAGGGGCACGCGGGACAGCTCGGGTGCATTCTCCGGAGCACCGTCTCGATCAACACCGAGAACCTAAGGCATCGTGACCGAGGGAATTTGCGCAACCTCCTCTTCACGAAGCTGCACGAATGATACAAGTTCCCCGGTGACTGCGCAAACACACGCCTCTCAGGGAATAAAGTGAACAGTGCCGCCCTCACGAAGATGAGCACGGCCCTGGCTACTTGGAGAGCCGCGGTGAAGAGTAGGATTCTAAGAGGTGATAGTTATGAGAAGATCAAGGAGAAAAATCCTTCGATCAGCGAAGCTGACTACCTGGAGTTCAAGATCAAGTGCGAGAGCAACGCATCCGAGGAATCAAGTCAGTGGGGGAAAGATATGCGGGACTTGAATTTAGGGGTCCACACACTCGGTCCCGGCGGTTACAGAGTGGCGGAACCTATATGGGACAAGGAGGACGCGGAGTGTGCCGAGCAAGGCCTACCGCCCCGCTTCGATAAATACCGTGACAAGCAGACCAGGAACTATGTCAGGGCCCGGTACAAGGTGGAGCCTGTAACAAAGGAGCTTACCACACATGCGAAGACCAAGGCGCTTGAGCTTGTTCTGGTAAGGAATACACCCCCGCGTAATTAGCTCCATATGGTTGCATTCTAATTAATGAAGCCAAATCTCTAAATGGTTCACGTTCCTTCCGCAGGAAACTGAAAGCAGTAGCGCGGGGTCGTCTAAGAGCTCCCCTTGGGACACCACTTTAAATAGGGCGTTGAACGTAATGAAACACAAGGATAAGCTCAGTAAGCCGTCGTCAGCTGGTCGTGTGGCCGGCAAAGGCTTGTCCACGAAATGGTCGGATTACTATACCGCTGGGCGAAAGGAGAGAAAGACCAGCTCGGAAAGCCAGGAGCGCGAGGTTCAAGAACTCAAGGCACAAGTGGCGTGGATTCCGGAGATAGTCGAAGAGCAAGTGCGAGACCAACTGGGAGCGACGATCACCGCCATTGTGCCTACCTTGATTGAGGGGATGCAGGCGTGGATTGCGGGCGGCCAACAGGGGCCGCCCCCGATTCCCAGCTTCACGGGCAGCAACTCGCACAACGCGCCGGCGGCGCCATTGGTGTCTCCGGCGGAGGCGGCATTGGTGTCTCCGGCGTCGGTGTCGGCATTGGAGCTTAATGCACCCGGGTGTGGGAAGAATACGCCGGCCAGCACCTCAGCAGCAAGCGGCCCCTCCGTCACTTGCACGCCCGCCGTTGGCGGTGCCTCGACATTAGCCGAGCTCGACGCCATCACGGTAACTAATTAAGCCTCTCGGCCGATGACTTCATCTCCTTGCCTTTGACTGGGCATCCCTGACGCCCTACATGTTTTCGCAGGGCGCCGCCGACGTTCCATGCACTCTCCTGCACTTCGTGGACGGCTAGTTGATCGATGTCGCCAAGGCCAGAATCATTCAACCGGCCAGCCGCGTGTTCCACGGTAATCCGATGCCACCCACCGTGTATAGGGTTCAACTGGTTCGGGTGCTGCCGGGCTGCGACGACTTGTTACCTCCGTTTCGACCCCCTGGGGCCGACGAAGATGATGTGATGACCCTCAGCGCCTGCTTAAGCTGGCCCCTGCTTTGGCCGAAGAGCCAGATTCGTTTGGGGGCGGGGGACACCACCCCACAGACAACACCGCCAGTCGTGCCGGCGCCAAGCCATGGCAAGACCGCCGCAATGCTACCGGACATGCCGGACATGCATATGGCACAGGATCTGGACA
Source organism: Thinopyrum elongatum (assembly GCA_011799875.1). Classification (NCBI taxonomy): domain Eukaryota; kingdom Viridiplantae; phylum Streptophyta; class Magnoliopsida; order Poales; family Poaceae; genus Thinopyrum; species Thinopyrum elongatum. The sequence continues at coordinate 12,696,013 of CM022298.1, read as the reverse complement.
TGCATATGGCACAGGATCCGGACGACGACGACGACGACGATGGTACATTTACCAACGTCGATAAGTACTTCAATGAACATGGGTACGGTGACGAATTCTTGGGGCCTCCTTCTCAAGAACCCAACCCTGCAAAAGACGATCGTGATCTAGCTGGTACTACGGAGAAACCCAATTGCAACAGGCGTCGTCTGGCGTTCAGTTCTCAGGAGACGCCTCCAGCTGCCGCCTTCACCGAGCCTCAGATAGCCGAGGTGCGAAATATTATCAGCCCCAACACACTCAAGAAGGCGGTCTCTGAGCAGAACTCAATCCCATTATAGCAGAAGAAGAAGGGACGGAAAAGAAAGAAAAACAAGCAGGGTGCGAGCCAGCCAGCACCGAGTACGATCCGTGCTCAGGACGGGCCACCTTCACCTAAGGATATCTCGAGGAGGGTGCATGGGGCGGGTAGGCCGATGCTACCGACTAATCTGCTCAATGCTGCAACTGCTGCTATGCAGAGTCTGCATGACAGTGTTCTTTCTTTGGAGAAGCGGCATCTCTCCGAGAATGATGTGGCATACCCGGTTTTCGTGGCCAAGGTGCCAGAGAGCAAGGGCTTTGTCGATAGCACCATCGGGGGTATGATCGTCCTGCGGTTTGATGACATCTTCGCTATGTTTAACCTTCATCCGCTGCACTACACCTTCATTCGGCTATTTTCGCTGAGTATGGAGATGCGGATCATTAGAGACAAGACCCCGGACATCGTGATAGTCGACCCCTTCTACATGCGTGCCAAGATCTTGGGCAGCGCTGGGGACCGGCAAGTCGCGAGTTCATACCTCGAAGGCGTCATTCTAGCAAACCCAGATAAGGATAACTTCCTCGTGCCTTACTTTCCTGAGTAAGTCATCCCCTCACCGCCCCGTAACATATGATTTCTTAGATTTCGATCGTTCTTTTTTTTTCTAACATTCCGTGTTTTGTGCAGTGACACACATTGCACACTCATCCTCTTAAGCCCGAAATATTCCACGGCCACGTATTTTGACTTGGACCGTCAGTCGAAGAAAGACTACACAAATATCAAGAAAGTTCTTGATGAAGCTCTTCCCGGCTACGCCAGATCTGGAGGCACCTTGAGCAGGCCAATTCGTAGGTACGGCAAGCACGTGTTCACCCACAATACGATGTTCCCCTGTGTCAAGCAGCCGCCTGGCGGCCAGAAGGATGCCTACTACGCCCTCCATCACATGCGGGCGATCGTACGGGACCATAATCACCTTCTGCTACCAAATAATCTCAAAGATTGGGCCGCACGCTTGTCGGCAATCCAGGACGCGGACATCAGACAAGAATTCTTTCGCATCCAATCGAAGTTTGCGGAAATCATCCATCAAGATGTCCTTCGTACCTCGGGGCAGTTCTACCTCAGATATCAACCGTCCAACAGTGAGATAGAAACAACGCTACAAATGCAGGCTGACAACGCCCGCGATTTCATGACCATCACACAAGACGGCGGCTTCATCCACGCTCCGGTCCCTAAGTCGAGTCAAAAGTAGTGATGCTATGTAGTTCTGAAATATCGATTAGCTCATGTTGTAATTAAACTTTAATGAACTTGTATGTCTCTTTAGTTTGGACAGTCGTTCAACTTATATGTAACCGATGCTATTTATTAGTAGGACCATGAATCGTGCTATTAATGTGTTTCTTTTCTCTTCCGATCCTTTTGTTGCATACTTATATATATCTTATGTATTGTCTGTGAATTGCTACTAACGTTTTGTTTGTCTAGTGCATAGAGATGCCGTCGTATGTCGTGTACAAAGGTAAGGTTCCCGGAGTCTACGACGACTGGGAGGAGTGTCAGAGACAGGTTCACTGTTTTAGCGGTAACAGTTACAAAGGGTACACCACTAGGGCGGAGGTGGAAGCTAGATACTCGCGCTATCTAGCGGGAGAGAGGAGGGAGCGGAGGAGGAACCGGATGAAGACCAGTTTCATCGCGATGATGCTCATCGTGACCGCAGCTCTCTTCTATGTGATGGTAGTTTATATGATCGATATCGACTTGTAATGTGAAGACAAACTCGCTACTCGCGGTCTCGAGACTTGTAATGTTCTAACTTTGTTCGGTATTTTGAATTCGGAGACTAATATGATGAATTGTATTCGGAGACTAATCTTCTATTGTATTTGATAAATCTGTTGTTTATATGTTGTGCTGTCTATATTCTGTGCAGTAATATATTTTGTAACCTGTGCAAATATCAGAAAAAAAAAATTCCTAATATTCATACTAGTGGCGCACCATACTGCACTTTAGTGGCGCACTGCAATAAACACTCTAGTGGCGCATTATCTAGAAGTGCGCCATTAGTAACCCAGAGCACAAGGTAAATATGGCCCCCTAGGAGGCATAGTAATGACGCACCGTTTGACATATTAATGGCGCACTGCCTGGTGCGCCACTATTGTCTGGTATACTAATGGCGCACCAGGGGTGCGCCATTAGTATTTGTTACTAGTGGCGTGATGATAGTGGCGCACCTATAGTGCGCCATTAATGGCCAAAACAGGTGCGCCACTAATTAGCCTTTTCCTAGTAGTGGATTGACAACCTCTCTTTTACGTCGGGTTGCAAGTATTTGTTCTTTGTGTGCAGGTACCGTTTACATAGTATTGCGTGGTTCTCCTACTGGATCGATAACCTTGGTCTCATCACTGATTGAAATAACTACCATAGCTGTGCTGCATCATCCCTTCCTCTTTGGAGAAATAACGACGTAGTTCAAGCCGCATCACAAGGAATTTCTGGCACCGTTGCCGGGCAGACATCATCAACATCTATCAGGTTCCTAATCACAAATCTCATCTCCTTGCAATTTACATTATTTGTCATTTTCTTCTCGTTTTCATCTCCCCCACTTCACAAAAGTTTGCCTTTTTATTCGCCCTCTTTTTCGTTCACCGTTTTTCTCGTCCGATCCATCTTTTTGCTTGCAATCATGAGTGACTTTGGTATGGTAGAAACAGATGATGGCCTAACTCCTAAAATTGGACGACCTGGCAATCTGGATGCTAAAACTTTTGTTTTCAGGGAAGGGAGTGTTATGGGAAAAGAACGTATCCAATAATTTTTCAATTATGTTGGAAATTTAAGTCTTGACGATGTTCCTATACTTAAAAGGACTAAATCTTATGCGGAAATATTGCTGAAATAGCTTCCGCATGATTTCTATGGTATGAATCATGAAAAACCGGTGATAGATGAGACTCTCTATAATAGTGATTATGTGCTAAGACATTTGCTTGGGGATAATCGAATCTCTGGTGAAAGTCTTAAAAAGGAAACCCCTGTTTTAGATATAATCCAACAAGTTTTCAATTATATTAATCAACACTATTCTTGGATTGTTGCCGAAAATCAAAGGGGATATGATGATAAGCAACTTGATAGTGCTAAATTTTCCATGGATAATGTGTTTTACATTGTTTTTGCAAAACCTCCTGAGAAAAACACCTCTATGGAAAATAAGGAGAAAGATGACAATACTTGAATCTATACCTTAGGCCTAGCTAGGGGCGTAAAACGATAGCGCTTGTTGGGAGGCAACCCAATGAATAAATTTAATTTACTTTTTCTTTATGTTCTTGAGTGTTTACACAATTATGCTACTGTTATGATTGTATTTTTTATGTTGTAATTAGTGTTTGTGCCAAGCAAAGCCTTTGGGATCATGTTGGGTGATAGTTGATTTGATCTTGTTGGAAAACAGAAACTTTTGCGTCAGGTAAAACAATTTTCAAAAATCACAGATTTGAGGAAAGCTTCTGAATTTTTTACACATGATTGATATACAAATTGTATACATCTTCCTAATTTTTCAGAATTTTTGGAGTTACAGAAGTATATGAAGTTTTCAGATTGCTACAGACTGTTCTATTTTTGACAGATTCTATTTTCTTTGCGTTGTGTGCTTATTTTGATGAATCTAATGACTCTATTGGGGGGTATGAGCCATATCAAAGTTGGAATACAGTAGATATAATGCAAGAATAAAATATGAATGGGTTTGCAACAGTACTTATAGTAGTGATTTTCTTTGTTATACTAACGGATCTCACGAAGGTTTTGTTGAGTTTTGTGTGATTGAAGTTTTCAAGTTTTGGGTGAGATCACGATGGATGAAGGAATAAAGAGTAAGAAGAGCCTAAGCTTGGGGATGCACCATGGCATCCCAAGCTATTATCTAAAAGAGAAGCAAGCAACTAAGCTTGGGGATGCCCGAGTGCCATCCCCTCTTTCTTCTAACAACCATCGGTATTTTACTTGAAGCTATATTTTTATTCGCCACATATCATGAGTTTTGCTTGGAGCGTCTTGTATGATATGAGTCTTTGCTTGTTTTGATTTTTATTTTGTGTCATCTATCCTTGCTGGACACACCTATTTGAGAGAGCCAAAATTATGCTATGACTTGTTAGAATTGCTTTCTATGCTTCACTTAAATCTTTTTGAGCTATGGAATTGCTCTAGTGCTTCACTTATATCTTTTTGAGCACGGTGTGGTTTAGTATTTTTGAAGAAATGCTCTCATGCTTCACTTAGATTTATTTGAGAGTTGGTAAATTTTTTAAAGAAATTGTCTCATGCTTCACTTAAATTATTTTGAGAGAAGAAAATTTTTATGCTCATGTTCTACACTTAGATTTGTTTGAGCTATCAAAAGCAACATATGAAATTAGTCCCAAAGTGATAGATATTCAAGAGGGATATAATAAAAACTTTCATGAAGATTATTGGACAAAATAAACTTGATTCTTTGTAATAGTTTTGCGATATGATGATATAATATGTGAATCATGTTGATGAGTAATTATGCTTTAGTAAGAATATTGGTGTTAAGGTTTGTGATTCCCTATGCAAGCACGAAAGTCCATAGTTATGCAATGAAATTACATCCTACTTGTGGTGCATTATTCAGTATTAGTTATGCTTAATGCTTGCTTATGTGATTTTTTGTTTCTTGGTTGGATGCTTCTCAATCTTTTGCTAGCCTTCACTTGTACTAAGTGGGATTACTACTTGTGCATCCAAAATCCTTAAACCCAGTTTTGCCACATGAGTCCACTATACCTACCTATATGCGGTATTTCAGTGCTGTTCTAAGCAAATTTGTATGTGCCATCTCTAATTTTAAAAATAAATTTCTCTTTTGTATGCTCGTACCGCTCATGAAACGGTAGGGGGTGGCTGATATTTTTCCATGCTAGATGTGTTATTCTCAAGATGAGTGTTTATTCACTTGTCATTGCACGAGAGTATGGCAAAGGTATTAGGGACACCCAGTCCCGAAATGAAAAATGAATTTACTTTGTGTTGTCAAATAATAAATTCCTTGGAAAGTGTTGGTATGGACGGTACCCATGGATTCGGTTAGCCGTGGAATGTGAAAGTATGGCGGAAAAAGGAATAAACTTTATTTTTTGTTTGGGAACCGCCTATGATATATGTTGGATGGAAAGTATTGGGAACTACTCGATCATTTTTGTTGATAGGAAAGGCATGCCACCCAAAATGTTTTATCTCTATCTTTTTCGCTTTGAGCTCTGGCACCTCTACAAATCCCTACTTCCCTCTGCGAAGGGCCTTTCTATTTACTTTATGCAATTTTTATTTTGAGTCTCCATCTTCTCTTACAAAGCACCAACTAAGGGGCACTATGATCGTACTTGAGCATTGTGTGTAGCTAATATGCGAGTGTGTTTCATGAATGGATCAATGATTGAGCATAATGGGCTAGGGATAACTTGCTTTAGTGTTGATATTTTGAAAGATATGGTTGCTTGTTGATATGCTTGAGTATTGAAATCTTCATGTCAAAACTAGACTATTGCTTTGAATCATATAAAAGTCCAAATGTCCATTCTACAAAAGAAAAGAATATGTGATGAACATGTTAGGCAGCATTCCACATCAAAAATTCTGTTTTTATCATTTACCTACTCGAGGACGAGCAGGAATTAAGCTTGGGGATGTTGATACGTCTCCAACGTATCTACAATTTTTGATTGTTCCATGTTGTTATATTATCATTCTTGGATGTTTTACAATCATTTTATAGCAACTTTATATCATTTTTTGGGACTAACCTATTGACATAGTGCCCAGTGCCAGTTGCTGTTTTTTGCTTGTTTATTACTTCACAGAAAATCAATACCAAACGGAGTCCAAACGCAGCGAAACTTTTTGGAGAATTTTTTTGGACCAGAAGACACAAGTTGGGCCAAGGAAGTACCAGAGGGGGGCTCCGAGGGGAGCGTAACCCACCTGGGCATGCCTGGGGGCCCAGACGTGCCCTGGTGGGTTGTGCCCACCTCGGCCGCCTCCCGCACCGCCTCTTTGATCTATAAATACCCCGAAAATCCAAAAACCCTAGGGGAGTCGACGAAACACAATTCCAGCCGCCGCAAGTTCCAGAAACCACAGATCCAATCTAGACACCCTCACGGAGGGGTTCATCATCCTCATTGGTGCCTCTCCGATGATGCGTGAGTAGTTCATTGTAGACCTACGGGTCCGTAGTTAGTAGCTAGATGGCTTCCTCCCTCTTTCTTTTGATTCTCAATACAATGGTCTCTTGGAGATCTATTTGATGTAACTCTTTTTGCGGTGTGTTTGTTGGGATCCGATGAACTTTGAGTTTATGATCAGATCTATTTTATCCATGAAAGTTATTTGAGTTTTGATCTCTTATATGCATGATTGCTTATAGCCTCGTATTTCTTCTTCGAATCTTTGGTTTAGTTAGGCCAACTAAATCGATTTTTCTTGCCTTGGGAAGAGGTGTTTTGTGATGGGTTCGATCTTTCAGTGATCAATCCCAGTGACAGAAGAGAAAATGACACATATGTATCGTTGCTATTAAGCATAACAAGATGGAGTCTATTCCTACATGAATAGATCTTGTCTACATCATGTCATCGTTCTTATTGCATTACTCCGTTTCACCATGAACTTAATACACTAGATGCATGCTGGATAGCGGTCGATGTGTGGAGTAATAGTAGTAGATGCCTGCAGGAGTCGGTCTACTAATCTTGGACGTGATGCCTATATAATGATCATTGCCTGGATATCTACATAAATATTTGAAGTTCTATCAATTGCCCAACAGTAATTCGTTTACCCACCGTATGCTATTTTTCTCGAGAGAAGCCACTAGTGAAATCTACGGCCCCCGGGTCTCTTCTTTATCATATTTGCCTTCGAGATCTATTTTTATTTGCTTTTATTTTCAGATCTATTAATCCAAAAACCCAAAAATACCTTGCTGCAATTTATTATTGTTTATTTTATCTCGCGTTCCCGCGAGATCTATTTATCCAATCTACTACAATTTTATCTATCTTTTTACCCGGGAGGGATTGACAACCCCTCTTTTACGTCGGGTTGCAAGTATTTGTTCTTTGTGTGCAGGTACCGTTTACATAGTGTTGCGTGGTTCTCCTACTGGTTCGATAACCTTGGTCTCATCACTGAGGGAAATACCTACCGTAGCTGTGCTGCATCATCCATTCCTCTTTGGGGAAATACCGATGTAGTTCAAGCCGCATCAGACACCATGCTGGAGATAGAACTGCACACAAGGTATTACAATATGGTTTTTATTGGCCTACTCTTTTCAAAGATGCTCTTAAGTATGTCTTGTCTTGTGATGAATGTCAAAGAATTGGTAATATTACTAGACATCAGGAAATGCCTATGAATTATTCAGTTGTTATTGGACCATTTGATGTTTGGGGCTTTGATTATGTCGGACCTTTTCCATCCTCTAATGGGTATACACATATTTTAGTTGCTATTGATTACGTTACTAAGTGAGTAGAAGCTATTCCAACTAGTAGTGCTGATCACAACACTTCTATTAAAATGCTTAAAGAAGTTATTTTTCCGAGGTTTGGAGTCCCTAGATATTTAATGACTGATGGTGGTTCACACTTTATTCATGGTGCTTTCCGTAAATTGCTTGCTAAGTATAATGTTAACCATAGAATTGCATCTCCTTATCATCCTCAGTCTAGTGGTCAAGTAGAGTTAAGCAATAGAGAAATTAAATTGATCCTGCAAAAGACTGTCAATAGATCTAGAAAGAATTAGTCTAAGAAACTTGATGATTCACTATGGGCTTATAGAACTGCTTATAAAATCCTATGGGTATGTCTCCGTATAAAATGGTTTATGGAAAATATGTCACTTACCTCTTGAACTAGAACATAAAGCTTATTGGGCAATTAAAGAGCTCAACTATGATTTCAAACTTGCCGATGAAAAGAGGTTATTTGACATTAGCTCTCTTGATAAATGGAGGACCCAAGCCTATGAAAATGCCAAGTTGTTTAAAGAAAAAGTTAAAAGATGGCATGACAAAAGGATACAAAAGCATGAATCCAATGTAGGTGACCATGTCTTGCTATACAACTCTCGTTTAAGATTTTTTGCAGGAAAACTTCTCTCTAAATGGGAAGGTCCTTACATTATCGAGGAGGTTTATTGCTCCGGTGCCATCAAGATCAACAATGCCGAAGGCACTAACCCGAAGGTGGTAAACGGGCAAAGAATCAAACATTATATCTCTGGTACTCCCATAAATGTTGAAACCAATATTATTAATACCATAACACCAGAGGAGTACATAAGGGAGATCTACCAGAATGTTTCAGGCTTCGAAAAGGAATAGGTATGTGGTAAGGTAAGTAAACCGACTCCAAAACTTTTCCAATTGCAATTTTATTACGTATTGGAATATTTAAAAAATTAGGAAAATAAAAAGTAGTCCGAAAAGTGCACGAGGAGGCGACAAGCCCTGGGGGCGCACCTCCCAGGCTTGTGGCCACCACGTGTGCCCTCTGGACTCCGTTTTCTTGTAGTACACTTCTTTTGGTCAGTAAAAATTCATTATATAATCTCCCGAAGGTTTTGACCTCCGTATCTCGGCAATATCCCCTGTTTTCATTTTGAGCTGTTTTCTACCAGAGTTTTCAAGGCCAGGCATCATGTTGTCCCCCTCCTCCAACAATGTGGACGACGATGCTTGGTTAATGCAGATGGAACTTGGGAGGGAGGATGCTGAGTGAGTCACGATGGGGGAGGATGAAGGAGATTCGCTTGAGGTTCAGCCTCCAGCTTTGTAAAGAGGCACTCTGGCGGGCATCTCCACTATTTCAAATCCCCATCAAGCAATAGGGACTACAAGCAAACCATTAAGGCTAAGAGGTTCGAGATGGGCTTCCCCCTAGGAGGCCCTTACACAGGTTACATCGGAACAACTTTCATAATTTGGTTCATAATTACGGAGTGGAGAACACCCCTCGTGCACATATACCCTCCAATTGGGACATATCTCGTCCAAGTAAGAGCAATGCAGGAAAAGGTTCTTGGTGGCCTGAAAATAAGCATCTTTTGGAGGAAATCCAAAAGAATGCAAACATGCTCCAACGTGTGATCCAAGAATTGCAACTCCTGAGAGGTGCCTTAATGAAGTTGACTGATACGACTACAACACCATCATTACCATGTTCGAAGAAAGAGATCTAAATACATGGGTATGGGCACTCCCCTTGGCAACTGCCAAGCTTGGGGGAGGTGCCCTGGTATCGTATCACCATCACATCTTTACCTCTATTGTTTTTCTTAGTTCGATCCTTTTGGTTATATCCTGATCTAGTGTAATAAAGTTTTTAGTATGATCTAGTCTTTGAGCTTTGCTTTGTGTTCTATCTATGTAATCGAGTACGTGAGTTATAAATAAAGAGTACTTTTGAGTCGAGGGCTTTGCTTTCTTGCCATGATATTGAGGAATAGAAAGAGAATAAAAGAAATAAAAAGATTATATAATGATCTTATGGAGAGTGATGACTTCACATATAAGAAGTATGATGAATAAAATTTGTTCGGAGTTGGCAAACATAGTTTTGGTCATTGTAGCAATTAATAGGAAGTAATAAAGAAAGAGAGGTCCCACATATAAATATATTATCTTGGACATCTTTTGCGATTGTGAGCACTCATTAAAATATGACATGCTAAAAAGTTGATGTTGGACAAGGAAGACAACATAATGGGTTATGTTTTCTTATATGCAAATAGAATTTATATTATCATGGATCCTCCAACATGTTGAGCTTGCTTCTCACCCTATGCTAGCCAAATCTTTTGCACCAAGTAGAGATACTACTTGTGCATCCAAACATCCGTTAAACCAGTTTTGCCATGAGAGTCCACCATACCTACCTATGGATCGAGTAAGATCCTTCAAGAAAGTTGTCATCGGTGCAAGCAATAAAAATTGCTCTCTAAATATGTATGATCTTTTAGTGTGAGGAAAATAAGCTTTATACGAACTTGTGATATGGAAGAAATAAAAGCGATAGACTGCATAATAAAGTTCTTTATCACAAGCGGCAATATAAAGTGACATTTTTTGCATTAAGATTTTGTGCATCCAACCATAAAAGTGCATGACAACCTCAGCTTCCCTCTGCGAAGGGTCTATCTTTTACTTTTATTTTCTACCCTTATATAAGAGTCATGGTGATCTTCACCTTTCCTTTTTACACTTTTTCTTTTTGGCAAGCACTTCATGTTGGGGAAAGATCCAGATATATATATCCACTCGGATGTAGGTTATCATAAAGTATTATTGTTGATGTTACCCTGGAGGTAAAAGTTGGGAGGCGAAACTATAAGCCCCTATCTTTCTCTATGTCTGATTGAGACTTTGAACCCATAAATATCGCGTGAGGGTTAGCAATTATAAAAGATTAAATGATAGTTGAGTATGTGAACTTGCTGAAAAGCTCTTACATTGACTCTTTCCGATATTATGATAAATTGCAATTGCTTCAATGACTGAGATCATAGTTTGTTAGTTTTCAATGAAGTTTCCGATTCACACTTTACCTTGTGAACGAATTGTTACTTTAGCATAAGAAATTATATGTTGATGTTTTAAAGCTCATCATGATGCCCTCATTCCCGTATTTTATTTTATCGACACCTCTATCTCCAAACATGTGGACATATTTATCGATTTCGGCTTTCGCTTGACGACAAGCGAGGTCTAAGCTTGGGGGAGTTGATACGTCCATTTTGCATCATGCTTTTATATTGATATTTATTGCATTATGGGTTGTTATTACACATTGTGGTACAACACTTATGCCTTTTCTCTCTTATTTTACAAGGTTTACACAAAGAGGGAGAATGCCGGCAACAGGAATTCTGGACCGGAAAGGAGCAAATCTGAGAGACCTATTCTGCACAACTCCAAAAGTCCTGTAAATTTACGAAGAACTATTTTGGAATATATAAAAAATATTGGGCGAAGAAAATACCAGAGGGGACCCATCAGGTGGCCACAAGCCTGAGGGGCGTGCCCTACACCCCTTGGCGTGCCCCTAGGGCTTGTGGGCCCCCTGGCGGGTCTCCGGTGCCCATCTTCTGCTATAAGGAGGGTTTTGACCTGGAAAAAATCAGAAGGAAGCTTTCGGGATGAAGCATCGCCGTCTCGAGGCGGAACCTGGGCAGAAGCAATCTAGCGCTCCGGCGGAGCTGTTCTGCCGGGGAAACTACCCTCCCGGAGGGGGAAATCGAAGCTATCGTCATCACCAACGATCCTCTCATCGAGAGGGGCTCAATCTCCATCAACATCTTCACCAGCACCATCTCCTCTTAAACCCTATTTCATCTCTTGTATCCGATCTTTGTCTCAAAACCTCATATTGGTACATGTGGGTTGCTCGTAGTGTTGATTACTGCTTGTAGTTGATGCTAGTTGGTTTATTCGGTGGAAGATCATATGTTCAGATCCTTAATGATATTTAATACCCCTGTGATTATGAACATGAATATGTTTTGTGAGTAGTTACATTTGTTCCCGAGGACATGGGAGAAGTCTTGTTATAAGTAATCATGTGAATTTGGTATTCGTTTGATATTTTGATGAGATGTATGTTGTCTTTCCTCTAATGGTGTTATGTCAACGTCGACTACATGACACTTCACCATGATTTGGGTCTAGGGGAAGGCACTGGGAAGTAATAAGTAGATGATGGGTTGCTAGAGTGATAGAAGCTTAAACCCTAGTTTATGCATTGCTTCGTAAGGGTCTGATTTGGATCCACATGTTTCATGCTATGGTTAGATTTATCTTAATTCTTCTTTCGTAGTTGCGGATGCTTGCGAGAGGGGTTAATCATAAGTGGGAGGCTTGTCCAAGTAAGGACAACACCCAAGCACCGGTCCACCCACATATCAAATTATCAAAGTAACGAACGCGAATCATATGAGCATGATGAAAACTAACTTGACAATAATTCCCATGTGTCCTCGGGAGCGCTTTGCTTTATAGAAGAGTTCGTCCAGGCTTGTCCTTTGCTACAAAAAGGATTGGGCCACATTGCTGCACCTTAGTTACACTTGTTACTTGTTACCCGTTACGAATTATCTTATCACACAACTATCTGTTACCGATAATTTCAGTGCTTGCAGAGAATACCTTGCTGAAAACCGCTTGTCATTTCCTTCTGCTCCTTGTTGGGTTCGACACTCTTACTTATCCAAAGGACTACGATAGATCCCCTATACTTGTGGGTCATCAGGGTCTTGGAGGAACAGATTTACATGCGGCAACCTTCAGGTTTTGTGTCATGTTTTTAAGGCGCTTTGTGGACTTAAGCAGGTTCCTCGTGCATGGCATGCCCAGCTTGGCTCGATTCTTCGTTGTCATGGATTTGCTCCATCCACTGCTGATACGTCTTTGTTCCTGTTCCATCGTCCTGAGCTTACTATGTATCTGCTGGTTTATGTTGATGACATTATTCTTATCAGCTCCTCAGTGACTGCCGGTGATTGTCCGTTGTCTGCTCTGAGTGGTCACTTTGCTGTCAAGGATCTGGGTGCTCTCCATTACTTCCTTGGTCTGGAGGTTTCACGGTCTACCGCTGGCCTGATTCTCACTCAGCATAAGTATTCCTTGGACTTGTTGCGACGTGCTGGTATGATGCGATGCAAGCATGCTACCACTCCTATGTCTGCGACTGATCGATTATCGGCCCTAGATGGTGCTTTGCTTCCTTCAGATGATGCTACAGAGTACCGCAACATTGTTGGTGGCCTGCAGTACTTGACTATCACACGGCCGGACATCTCCTATGCGGTCAATCGTGTGTGCCAGTATCTTCATGCCCCTCGGACTTCACATTGGTCAGCTGTGAAGCGTATACTGCGTTATCTCTCTCATACTGTCTCTTATGGCTTGCATCTTCGGTCTACCTCCTCGAGTGCTCTCTCGGCGTTCTCTGATGCAGACTGGGTTGGGAGCCTGGATGAATGGAGATCAACGGGGGGCTATGCTGTCTTCTGTGGTCCTAACTTGATCGCATGGAGTGCGCGCAAGCAGGCCACAGTATCTTGGAGTAGCACTGAAGCGGAGTATAAGGCAGTTGCCAATGCCACAGCTGAGCTCATTTGGGTATAATCTCTGTTGAGAGAGTTGGGAGTCTCTCAAGAACAACCACCGGTCCTTTGGTGTGACAATATTGGTGCGACATATCTTTCGTTCAATCTAGTTTTCCAGGCTCGTACCAAGCACATCGAAGTTGACTATCATTTTGTGAGGGAACGTGTTGCACAGTAGCTTCTTCATATCAAGTTTATCTACTCCAAAGATCAACTTGCTGACATCTTCACGAAGCCACTTCCACAGCCTCAGTTCGAAGGTTGTAGACGCAATCCTAACTTGCTTTGTACTTCAGGTCACAGTTAAGATTGAGGGAGGGTGTTAGACAATGTTTATACGTAACTTCTGTACATGCCATGTATATTGTATTTGTACACTTGGTGTACCCCTATATATACGAGATAGCCACATCCGTATTGGGTGTCCTGCAGTTTCCCCAAACCCTAAGTATAATACGGCCAGCCCTCCTCGCTGCCAGCACAGCCCCCCTCGCCGGGCCCAACGTTCCCGCCGCCGACTGGCCGCTGACATCGCCGCCCCTTCGCTCTAGGTACTGCAGCTCCCCCTCCCACCCCCCAAATCCCCACACACATTCAACAACAATAGCGGGAATCTGATGGCCAATCTGAGTAGTCCCTGCAGTGCATGGGGATTCTTTCAGTTACAACCCATGGGGATTCTTTCAGTGCTGTGTTCAATATTCAGACAAATTTGCAGACAACTTTATAAATACAACTTGTTTTGGACTCTAAACCTTGACTCTGAAAGCAAACAAATATGTTAACTTGGCAACTTTATAAATACTACTCCCTCCGTCTCAAAATAAGTGTCTCAACTTTGTACTAACTCTAGTGTAAAGTTGTACTAAGGTCAAGACACTTATTTTAGGCTGGAGGGAGTACATGCCTAGTGCCTGCATGAAAACAGACAAATATGTTAACTTGGCAAGACTCCTAAGGACTGTGTAATAATATTTTGTAATTCGTAAGAGAAGGCAGTAGCATAGATGATGTGAGTCACACAGAGGGCGTTACTCAATTCAAATGTTCTCTCTCAATCGTTCAAAAAATGTTCTCTCTCATGATATTCCGTAATCCAAATTATTTTTGTGTTCAAGTCAAAAGATAGAAAATGCAGCTCAGTTCATGGGATGATATACAAGAAACCAACAACTTAGTTTTATCTTTATCATTACCTTCCCACTGCCCCGAGTCCAGGTAGCGCTGCTACTCCCATTCCAGATTAACTTTCTGATCTTTAAACCCAGCAAGAAAAAATCTGTCACAGAAAATACGCGTGACAGAGGAATTGAAAGTTGTTGGCTTTCGCGGAAGGATTAACCTCACACACACATCAGAGACAGAGAAAAATTGGGGCAATTGTTTCTCTACCCTTTTCTTCAAGTCCAAGGATTATTACAAGACTTAGGTTTATGTTCTACCCACATGATACGTACAAACTAAGTGCTCAACTTTATAAAGAGTCCTGCTATGCACACGACCAATGAACAGACGATTCACACATGACACGTGCTGTACACCATTGGATTGCTTCCTTCTTTTAATCTGTGTGGCTTTACATCACGTTGTGTGTAAATCGTGGATGAAGGATCGTGTGTAGAGCACTTTCGCTTTATAAATACGACTTGTCTTGTGTGGATTCTAATTGAACCAGCAATGCGAACATTGCCTTGACTCTGAAAGTGCATACCCAAACACAAGCATGCAAACACTAGCAGAAATATATTAAGTTATTAACTAATTTGGCAAGACTCCTAAATAGTACAGTGTAATAATATTTTCTAATTCCTGCTGACTCTGCCTGCAACCTACTGGTGATTATGATTTTGCTCCCACCGGACGGTGTCATGCTGGTCGCGCAAGAAAGTTTTGGTTGTTGCCAGTTTTGGTTGTTCATTAGGGTTTGTGCTTACGAATGCAAGCGACTTGGAAAAATGCCAAAAAGCTTCTGGAGGGACAAAGTCCAGTCGAAGTGCTTCTGTTGTTCCCAGATTCACTATTCTATCTGACCTACTGGTGATTATGATTTTGCTCCCACAAGACGGTGTCTTGCTGGTCGCGGAAGATTTCAACCTTGTCCATGTTCCTTCGTTAATATCCTCGCCTATTTGAACAATAATCAGCAACCTGGTTTGAGAAGCAGAGTTTTGATATCTCACTAGACCATTAATATTGTTTCTTTTCAGGTCAACCACCCCTTCATCCCTGAGACTACCTTCTGGAAACAATAGGATCATCGAGAAGCCATCGTGCACACTCTCATCCCTACAGACATATTCAACAAGGGTGCTCTTCCCTACTCTTATTGGACCAATAATCGGAAGTACTCTCTCCGTTCCTAAATATTTGTCTTTCTAGAGATTTCAACAAGTGACTACATACGGAGCAAAATGAGTGAATCTACACTCTAAAATATGTCTATATACATCCGTACGTGGTAGTCCATTTGAAATCTCTAAAAAGACAAATATTTAGGAACGGAGGGAGTACATCCAAGTCTGAAGTAGCACCAGGACGAAGTAAGAAATTCAGAACCCGTTCCCGTTCCATTTGGCGACCAAACATGCAGTTGTCCAATAGCAGATACGTGCCATA
Source organism: Thinopyrum elongatum (assembly GCA_011799875.1). Taxonomy (NCBI): domain Eukaryota; kingdom Viridiplantae; phylum Streptophyta; class Magnoliopsida; order Poales; family Poaceae; genus Thinopyrum; species Thinopyrum elongatum. Next base: position 12,679,884 of record CM022298.1, on the reverse strand, counting down.
AGGTTGGCGGAGGATCCGAGGATACAGCTCCAAGAAGAAAAGAAACTCCTTCATACCAGCCACAGTGTATTCAAGGGTATCAACCATCCGTTGCAGCTCTTCTCGTATGTTGCTGTTTGTGCCAAACAACAGTGCTTCTCTGTTGCTGCTGCCACTGCCGGTCCGAGAGAAACGGAGCCGTTTGGCTGCACTGGATTTAGAGAGCGCAGATGATGAGTGGCTTACCTTCTCCTCATCGAGGGCCGCTTGGAATCTCAAGGCATCGAGAACATAGTGGCCTCTGTACATTCCTTGCCTCAACATCTTGAGCTGGCGGAGCATCCCCTGGTTGGTGATGTCCCGCGCGTCGGCCTCCTCGACGACGATGTCGATTCTCAGTACAACACTCTGTAGCCTTTGGACAATCTTGTTGATGTCAGGTTGCTGCTGGAAGTATTTGCTGATCAAAAACGACATCGACCTGCCGACAAGGTCGCCTACGATTGCAGAGATGAGGATATCCATTGATTGGGTACCGCCGAACCTCCTCGACTCTGAGCTTGAGTGCTGCAATAGACGAGGGATAAAATTAGCAGTGGGTGATACTAGTCATGGGGTTGTTGCTCAATTTCGACTAGAGATCCGGGCATGTGCTCTGGATGAAAGGTTGGAAGGTGGCTGACTATGTCCAGGTAGTGTGAGTCTTTGCCTGCCGTGTGAAATTGGGTTTGACTTAACGTGTTGTGGGGAATTGCTACTTCCTTTTCTTTTATTTACTTGTAGGGTTAACTTTTTTTGCGGAAATACTTATATGGTTAATTTGGTACATGTCACTGCCAACTTCGTGTATTGAAAAATGCCACTGCAAAAAATGACTCAAGAAAAATGTCATTGTAAAAAAGAGGTTAATTCAATATAGGTCACTGCCCCCTTGGCATATTTTAAATTAGTTTATAAGTTGCATATGGAGTGATTTGGACAAGCGGATAGTTGGATGTTGATCCTGATTTTTAGAAATGTGTCTGAGATATTTAAGTTTCTTTTTGCCAACCAACTCACTCGAATACACATTTTCTTTGGTTTTGGAGGTGTCGTGGCCATTACTTTTTCTACCATGAGAAAGTACCTTTTATTACACGAAAAAAAAGACTTTTATATCCATGGATGATGCACACAAGCATAATTTATTACATGTCATGGTGTCACATCACATCAGAACTGACTGATACCCCTTTTTTTCCTTGCAGAATTTCTCCTTGACGTGCTATATAAGTTTGAATTAATTTGGGTGGACTGTTCTACGAGGAGTGGTGGTTTAGTCAAAGAGCAGCAGTGACACACGGGGTAGAAAAACCCTGCCGTTTCTTGACCGGCCCAGAGGGTTGGATTTTGACACAAGAGTGGCTCCAGGAACAGTCGAATTTGCTTTGCTTTCTACACCCTCCGTCCCATAATATAAGAGCGTTTTTGCCACTACACTAGTTTCAAAAACGCTCTTATATTAGGCGATGGAGGGAGTACGTTATTTAACTTGGTAATAAACAACAGGAGCAGGAAAGTCAGGCCCATCAATCCCAGCCATTCATTCCTGCTTTGCTAGCACAGTGACCCGCACCGTCCGTTGACTGAATCTGTACCTTCAGTTTCAGGTGTTGTTGTATTCAGTTTCAGTTCCAGTTAGTTACAGTTTCTCTCCCTAGTAGTTTCCACACATTCAAGCAATAGTGAGGTCAGGCCAGTTAGATCCCGTGCTTTTCCAAATGTGATGGGGGTAATGATAATCCCTCTAGTGCTGACTGCTGAACCCTTCTTGCACCAGACCGGGCATACAAGAACAGAGTAAAACCTAATGTCGAACCGGGATTTTCTTGCACATCAGTTGACCAACAAAAGTGAGCAAATATAACCATAGTTTTGCATAGTGTGGTGATGAAATAGCATATTTGGAGAGAAAAATTTATCAGCTTATCATATTTCATTCCACAAAGATGTCTGAAATACCAGTCACCAATAACATTCAGCTTCTCCAAAAACTTGCAGACAGTATGGTGGGCTTCACCTTCAACTTTTCTGCCAGCTAGCCACTCACTTGCCCCTGATCCTTGCCATATCTAGTTGTTTCTCTTCGCTGTCTTGTCAATGCAAAATGCTGGAGAATGTGATTCAACCTGATGAGCAACCGCTGCATAGTGCATCTTTCACATATGGTTACAAGAGATAACCCCGCCTCCTCCCGGGCAGGTTTCAATTCATGATTGATTCAATACTGAATGAGCTGCTGAGGATAGAGGCGGTGGCATTGTGCCCTAGAGGAATCATGAATCATGGAATCATTGATTTCTTGAACCAGAACAGTGAGCTCTGCACAGCAGGTGGTAAATTCATCTAGCTATGATTTTCAGATTTTTTTTTTTGTTGAATCATGGAATCATGAATGCGGACTAGCAGTTATTAAGTACCTGATATGAAATAGATGTCGTGTTAACTGACTATTTCCATTATCACCTTCTCCACTATTAATAAGGTGTTTGTTCCCTCATTAGCACATAGAATGATTTTCACCTGTATATCTGATACTTGTTCAAGCTTGTGTTATGCATTTTATGAAAATTCTAATTGTTTGTAGACTGTCTAAGTTCTGAATGGACGCCATAATTTTTTATCTAAGGCACATGAGAGTCGGCTATACAAACTCATACTAGCATTATTGGGCATTAGAGAAGTTGGTATGTAGTTTTATTGTACCCTATTTTTCCCTTGCTACTGGAGCTAAAACATGGATTGCAAACTTCTCAATTTTTTCTTTCTCCCCATTGCTTTATCAGTTTGTTTTTTGTTCGAGTCAAAAGATAGAAAATGCAGCTCAGTTCATGGGAAGATAGACAAGAAACCAACAACTTATTTATCTTTATCATTACCTCCTCACTGCCCTGAGCTCCAGGTAATGCCGCTACTCCCATTCCAGCTTATCTTTCTGATGTTTAAACCCAGCAAGAAAAGAATCTGTCACAGAAAATAAATGTGACAGAGGAATTGAAACTTGTTGGTTTTAGCCCAAGGATCAAACTCACGCACACATGAGAAACAGAGCATATTTGAAGCACTTTTCACTAGCCTTTTGTTCGTGTTCAAGGATTATTGCAAGGCTTAGGTTTATACAGTGCCCATAGTATACAGATCAATAGGATACGGGCTCTAGGCCTCTAGCACTCAACTTCATAAGTAAACTGAATTAACAACGAGAGCAGCAAAGTCAGGCCCGTCGATCCCAGCCATTCATTCCTGCTTTGCTAGCAGTGACGCGCACCGGCCGTTACTGAATCTGTACCTTCAGTTTCAGGTGTTGTTGTACTCAGAGTAGCTGGAGCTGCGCCTGGCCTCCTCGGCGAGCGCTCCGCTTCCTCCTTCCCAAGCATCCTCGCTTGCTGCTGCCAGCACGGCACCCCTCAGGAACCGCCGCGGTCCCTTGAGCTCCTGGCACTGCAGCTTCCCCCCATTGAAGTAACTATATGTGGTCAGGCCAGTTAGATCCGGTGTTTCACCAATGGGGATGGGGTAATGATAATCTCCTCTAGTGCTGACTGCTGAACCAACATGGAGCATATTTGGAGAAAAAAGTTCATCAGATTATCATATTTCATTCCATAAAGATGTCTGAACTACCACAGTTACCAATAACATTCGTCTTCTCTAAAAACTTGCAGGCACTATGCTGGTGTCACCTTGAACTTTTCTGCCAGCTAGTCACTCAGTTGCCCCTGATCCTAGCCATATCTTGTTGCTCCTTGATCTTCTGCTGACAGGAACCAGCTTTACCCTGTACTATAGTTGTTTCTCTTCGCTGGCCTGTCGACGCAAAATGCTGGACGAGCAATTGCTGCACATTGCATATTTCGCATATTGGTAACTTCTGTAAGGTAAAGATCACCTGGCAGGTTTCAACTCATACCATTGACTTGATACTGAATGGGCTGTTGAGCATAGAGGAGATGCATTGGCATCCCGGAATGTATGTATTTCTCGAACCAGAATAGTGAGCTCCCAGTTCGACCAGGGAATGATACCCATTTGGAATTATTAAGATACATCATTACCAATGTAGAATCCTCTGCAAAGTTTCAGATCACGGGCTAAGGCATTTAGCGGCTGGCTCTGTTCCAACGCTACAGCCGCTATCGCCGGCTATAGCGGCCGCTAACCCATTTCGCGGCTACAGTACTTGTGCATGTATATCACACATCCATACTAATACATGTGCATGTTTTTCTCAGAAAACAGGGTATTTTCAGTAGAAAACAGAGGATTCTCAATATAAATTCGAACATAACAATCTGCAGCAGTTCAACAGATAAATAGAAATATAAATTCAAGACTGCATCAAGCATAACATCAGCAGTTCGGCACTTAAGTTCAGTAACAACAGCAGCATGTCTATAGTCCATTACATGCATCACAAAGTCTTTAGAATTCATTTGTCAAAAGCACACAGAAAAGGATAGAATCATGAGCGCCAAAACGAACTCCATAGAGAAACCGACAAGCTCACATGTCAGAACCAGAACTCATGTCGGTGTCCTCGTCGTCGTCACTTTCTGAAGCTGAGGAAGCAGAGAGCAGACTTTCTGGAATCGGAATCAACAAACAAACCTGAATCCCAGAGCCTACAATCTGAATCAACAAACAAGTCTGAATATTCTACCAATGAGCAATGGAATCGGAGGACTCCTGTACCTCCTGGCGATGTGCTTACCCCGGCTGCTGGAACCGTGTGAGAGTGAGACTGAGATGTCATCGTGGTCGCAGAAGCGCCGTCGTGCAGAGGCTCCTCGTCGCCGGTCGCCTTTCCACCTACCCCGCAACCGAATCTGGCTTCCAACGAAGCAGCAGTCGGCGCTGCTGGGAAGAACAGCGCAGCCGCCGCAAACTTTTTGGTGGGAGGGAGAGAAGGGAATGGGGGGACACGAGCTAGGTTTTCTGGAGGAGGTGTTATATACCATAGCGAAATTTGGGCCGTTTCTGGTCTGTTTGGGGCCTTTGGGCCCTTGTGTTTCAGTCTTTCGGCCCATGCCCGCGATTTTGCAGCGACAGCAAAGTCAAATAGCGTCGTTTCGCGCGGTTAGCGGCAGATAGCGTTTTTCACGGGATTGCCTCGCGGGAAGGCTTCCATCACGCGATCGCGCTGTTTTCGCCCGCGATCTGAAACTTTGAATCTCTGAGGAGGTTCATAGGCATAAATTCAGCTACCTGCAACGTAGAGACCCCCCCCCCCCCCCCCCCTTAATCATGGAAATGACGACAGCAGATTAGCATTTATCATTTGGTCAACATTTAGCAATCCTGACAAGACAACATCTAAGTATGTACTATGATATAGATGCAGTTTTAACTGACTATTTTGTCCATTGTCACCTTCTCCGCTACTAATAGTTTTTGTTTCCTCATCCGCACATAGCATGAGTTTCACTTGAATATCTGATACTTGTTCAAGCTTGTGTTATGTATTTTATGAGAATTATAGACTGTTTAAGTTAAAAATGGATGTTGTAATTTTTTATACAAGGCACCTGAGAGTTGGCTATACAAACCCATACTATCATTGTTGGACATTAGAGAAGTAGGTAGTTTGTTTCTGCCCCGTTTTTGGCCATTGTCCATTGCTCCTGGAACTAGAACACGGACTGCAAAATTCAATCACCTTTTTTCTTTCTCTCCATTGATTTATCGGGTTCTTTGTTCGAGTCAAAAGATTAAAAATGCAGCTCAGTTCATAGGATGATAGACAGGAAACCAACAACTTATTTTTATCTTTACCGTTACCTTCTCACCACCCCTGAGCTCCAGGTAATGCCCCAACTCCCATTCCAGCCTGTCTTTTTGATCTTTAAACACAGCAAGAAAAGAATCTGTCGCAGAAAATACACGTTGACAGAGGAATTGAAACTTATTGGCTTTCGCTCAAAGATCAAACTCATACACATAAGAAACAGAGCAAGTTTGGAGCACTTTTTCTCTACTCTTTTCACCAAGGATTATTACCAGGCTTAGGTTTACATAGTACACATAGAATTGAGATCAATAGGATATGGACTCAACTACTCAACTTTATAAATACAACTTGTCTCGGACTCTAATTTAACAGACAATGCAAACATTGCCTTGACTCTGAAAGTACTTACCCAAACACTTGTACTACTACTGCTAACAGACATTACTTGGCAAGACTCGTAAAGACCGTAATAATATTTCCTAACATGCATGATGAGTCACAAACATCATGTTACTCAAATCAAATGTTCTCCTAATGCGCGCGCTTCTTCCTTCCAACTGTAAGTTGTGGTTCTTGCATCTTAAAGCTTACCGTGTAGTTGTAGTAGGGAGGTATGTGAGACCTCCATGCAAGAGCCTGAAATTCTCCACAGGGTAATGTATCATCACATCCTAACATAATGTCCTGCACACTGATCTTAGGGACATTCTCAGTGGAATCTGACCGATGATAGATGCAAATAAAAAAATCTTTGCGGCTCTTCTCTGATCCGATGGTACACCGGTTCACCTTCCCGCAAACGAAGCGATGGGTGTTGTTCAAACATAAGGATATTTGTCTGTTTATATGCCCTTATAGATTCAAGAACTTTGCGCCAAAATCTAGGATTGAAGTTGTCTTGCAGTATCCCAGCAACGATACGCGCGCCTTCAAAACCCTGTCTCTGCTCCAAAGCGATCTCCATTGCCATCGTTGCCAGTTTTGGCTGCTCATCTGGGTTTGCGCTTCCGAATGCAAGCGACTTGAAAAAATGCCAACAAGCTTCTTGCGGGAGATAGTCCAGTCGAAGTGCTATTGTTGTTCCCAGATTCACAATTCTATTTGATCTACTGGTGATTACAATTTTGCTCCCACCACACGGTGTCATGCTGGTTGCGGAAGATTTCAATCTTCTCCATGTTCCCTCATTAATATCCTCAGCTAGTTCAACAATAATCAGCAACCTGTTTTGAGAAACAGAATTTTTATGTCTGACTAGACCATTTATATTATTTCCTTTCAGGTCAACAACTCCATCTTTGAGATTACCTTCTAGAAAGAACTGGATCGTCGAGAAGCCACCGCGCACACTCTCATCCCTACAGATATACTCAACAAGAGTGCTCTTCCCTACTCCTACTGGACCAACGATCGGAAGGACAGCCAAGTCTGGCGTAACACTGGGACACAACAAGAAATTCAGGACCCGTCCCTGTTCAGTTTGGCGATCAAACATGCAATTGTCCAAGATCAAATATGTGCCATTAGGTTGGCGGAGTATCTGAGGATACAATTCCAAGAAGAAAAGAAACTCCTTCATACCAGCCACGGTGTCTTCAAGGGTATCAATCATCCATTGCAGCTCTTCTCGTATGTTGCTATTTGTGCCGAACAACAGCGCTTCTCTGTTGCTGCTGCCACTGCCGGCGCGAGAGAAACGGAGCCATTTGGCTGGACTGGATTTACACAGCGCAGATGATGAGTGGCTTACCTCCTCATCGAGGGCGGCTGGGAATCTCATGGTATTGAGAACGTAGTGGCCTCTGTACATTCCTTGCCTCCACATCTTGAGCTGACGGAGCATCCCCTGGTTGGTGATGTGCCGCGCCTCGGCCTCCTTGACGACGAAGTCGATTCTCAGTACAACACTTTGTAGCCTTTGGACAATCTTGTTGATGTCAGGCTGCTGCTGGAAGTATTTGCTGATCACAAACGATGCCGACCTACTGATGAGGTCAGCTATGATTGCAGAGACGAGGATATCCATCAATTGCGAACCTCGGCCACTCGAGCACGGAAGAGGGATAAAATTAGCAATGAGTGACAATAGCTATTTGGGCGTCATGTCACTGGGGTGTTGCTAAATTTCGACCCGAGACCCAGGCAGGTGTTCTGAATGGAAGATTTGAAGGTGACTGACTATGGCCACTGCTGGACATTATATGCTGTGCTGGTGCCCTGCTAAATTTTGAGCGAGTCTTCGGCTGCCATGTAGAGTTAAGTCTGACTTGACTCGTTGCAAATCTATGCCAAAACAACACTACTTTTGTTTCTTTCCTTTACTTTTATCTTATTTTATACCTCCCGACATCTGCATCTAGACGATAGATGATGCACATAAGCATAGTTTATTACATGTCACATCAGAACTAACTAACTGATACCCTTTTTCCTTGTAGAATTTCTCCTTGACGTGTTATATAAGTTGGACTTAATTTGGGTAGACTGTTCTACGAGGAGTGGTGGTTTAGTCAAAGATCACCAGTGACACACTGGGTAGAAAAACCCTGCCGTTTCTTGACCGGACCGGAGGGTTGAATTTTGACAATAGAGAGAGAAATGAATGGAAAGGCAGTCTAGAAGGGATTTTGGTCTTTGGCTCCAGGAATAGTCAAATTTGCTTTGCTTTCTACGTTCAGTGAGAGAAAGACTCTCATGTTTCTTCGAGAAGAGTGATATGACTGAAATATCAGCTGATACCAGTTCCTATTTCCACCACAGTTAGTGGTATTTATTTTTTGACAGGACACTCATACTGCAGTTAGCAGTAACTTGATAATTAAACTGAGTTAATGACGACAGCAGCAAAGTCATTTTCGTCGATCCCAGCCATTCATTCCTGCTTTGCTAGCAGTGACGCGCACCGTCCATTAACTGAATCTGCATCTTCAGTTTCAGGTGTCGATATATTCAGAGTGGCTGGAGCAGCGCCACCTGTCTGTAGGAATTTTTGGTGTCTTCCAAAACATTATATACTACATTTATTTGGTTGATGAATGAAATCATACGGAATTGGTGTATTTGAACTTGAGGAAATTTACTCAAGGAAGCTGGGTACAAACTATACTGGCATACAGTCTATATATATGTGCTGGAATTATTTGCCTGGGCACAGTATATGTTTGGAATTTGCTAGGCTATTTACAGGTTCGGCTCTGTAGATTGATAAGTCTACACGTTTAAATAGGAACCATATACTATTTAAACGTGGCATATATCTCACATATATGTGCTTAGGGATAAGAAGGAATTTGACTCGGAAAATAATCGGTTATGATCGTAGTTGGTTAATTCGATTAGGAGTCTAACGGAATTCTATCTGGATACAGATTTGAACATTCAGGAATATGAGTATAAATATGTCCCTACCCTCTAGCCTCATATACGCATTGTGAGCTGCACTACGGACTTGGCGGAGGAATTAGAGGGTAGACAAATATACTCGTGCTATGTTATTTTCGCAACACTGTCCTCCTCAGCGCCGTCGGCGAGCGCTTCTACGGCCAGCCCACAGTCTCGCCGTCCCTTCCTTCCTAGGCTTCGTCGGGAACCCGGCATTCCTGCCACCGTCCGCTGAGCTCCAGGTACTGCAGCTTTCCCCCATTCAAGCAACAATGTGATCAGGCCAGTTAGATCCTGTGCTTCTCCAATGGGGATGGGGTAATCCCTGTAGTGCTGAGCTGAACCCTTGTTCTTGCACCGGACCGGACAAAACAGAAACAAAGTAAAACATAATGCGGAACCACTACCATGAGATTTTGCAGACATTTTGGTCAACAAAAAGGAGCAAAGATAATTGTAGTTTTACATATTGTTGATCAAGGAGCATATTTGGAGAAAAAAGTTTATCTGATTGTCATATTTCGTTCAATAAAGATGAGGAGACTGGAGCTTGCATATTGTTGCATCCGGTGATTAGCATGGAATTGTTTTTCTTTGATGTTCCACTGTAGGGGTTAATTGATATGCGCGACACACACACACATAATATCTGAACTACCACAATTACCCATAACATTCGGCTTCTCTAATAACTTGCAGGCAGTATGGTGGTGGGCTTCACCTTGAACTTTTCTGCCTGCTAGTCACTCAGTTGCCCCCGATCCTAGCCATATCTTGTTGCTCCTTGATCTGCTGACAGTAACCGGTTTTACCCTGCCTGTAGTTGTTTCTCTTCGCTGGCTTGTCAACGCAAAATGCCGGAAAGTTGGCGGAGCACCATTGGGGCAATTCAACCTGATGAGCAACGGCTGCACAATTCATCTTTCGGCCAGAACTTTCGACCAGAACAGTGAGCTCCACCTTTGACCAGGGCATAATACCCCATTTGAAATTATTAAGATACAACATTAGCAATGCAGAATCCTCTTGAGGGGATCCATAGGCATAGCCGCACATCTATTGATGGAAATTCAGCTAGCTGTGACTTTGTCATTTTTCCCCTTGAATCATGGAAATCATGAATGCGGATTAGCGGTTATTGTCTAGTCAACATTTAGCAATCCTAAACAAGATAACATCTAATTTTCTGATATAAAATAGATGCAGTGTTAACTGGCTATTTTGTCCATTCTCACCTTCTCCACTGTTAATAAAGTCTCTGTTCCCTCATTAGCGCATAGAGTTTCACCTGAACATCTGATACTTGTTCAAGCTTGTGTTATGTATTTTTATGAGAATTATAATCATTTTTAGACTGTAAGCTGTAAATGATGTCATAACTTTTTTTATGAAGCACCCATACTAGTATTACTGCGTATTAGGGAAGTTGGTATGTAGTTTGCTTATACCCCATTTTTGGTCTTTGTCTGTTGATACTGGAACTAGAACACGGATTGCAAATTTCAATATTTTTTTCTTTATCCCCTTGATTTATTGGATTCTTTTTTGTGCAAATCAGAACATAGAAAATGAAGCTCAGTTCATGGGATGATAGACAAGAAACCAACAACATAATTTTATCTTTATCGTTACCTCCTCACCGCCCTGAGCTCCACGTAATGCCGCTACTCCTGTTCCAGCTTATCTTTCTGATCTTTAAACCGAGCAAGAAAGGAATCTGTCACAGAAAATACATGTGATAGGAATTGAAACTTGTTGGCTTTCGCCCAATGATCAAACTCGCTCATACATGGGAAACAGAGCAAATTTGGTGCACTTTTCTCTATTCCTTTCTTCATGTCCAAAGATTATTACAAGACTTATGTTTATATAGTACCCGCACAGATCAATAGTATACGTACAGACTCAAGTGCTCAACTTTATAAATACGACTTGTCTTGGATTCTAATTTAACCGGCAATGCCTTGACTCTGAATGTACTTACCCAAACACAAGCATCCAAACACTTGTACTACTAGGATACGGTGACTCCATGTCTAGTGCCTGCTAACAGACATAACTTGGCAAGACTCGTAAAGACAGTGTAATAATATTTCCTAATTCGTAAGACGAGGCAGTAGCATAAAATGATACAAGTCACTGACAGTGTGTTACTCAAATCAAATCTTCTCCCTCCTGATGCACGCGCTTCTTCCTTCCCACTGTAAGTTGTGGTGCTTGCATCTTACAGCTTATCGTGTAGTTGTAGTAGGGCGGTAGGCTGGACCTCCATGCAAGAGCCTCGAATTCTCCACGGGGTAGTGTACCACCACATCCTAAGAGAATGTCCCGCACACTGATCTTAGGGACATTCTCACTGGAATATGACTGATGACAGTTGCAAATCAAGAAATATCTGTGGCTCTTCTCCAATCTCCAATGGTACACCGGTTCATCTTCCCGCAAACGAAGGTTTGGGTGCTGGTCGAACATAAGGAGATTTGCCTGTTTATATGCTCTCACACATTCAAGAATTGTGTGCCAAAATCGAGCATTGAAGTTATCTCGCAGTATACCAGCAATGATACACGCGCTTTGGAAAGTCTGTCTGCATTCGTAAGCGATTTCCATTGCCATCGTTGCCAGTTTTGGATGCTCATTAGGGTTTGTGCTTCCGAATGCAAGCGACTTGAAAAAATGCCAATAAGCTTCTTGAGGGAGAAAGTCCAGTCAAAATGCTTCTGTTGTTGCCAAATTCACAATTCTATCTAACCGACTGGTGATTATGATTTTGCTCCCACCGCACGGTGTCATGCAGGTTGCGGAAGATTGCAACCTTCTCCATGTTCCCTCGTTAATATCCTTGGTTGTTTCAACAATAATCAGCAACCTGTTTTGAGAAGAACAATTCTGATGTCTGACTAGACCATTAATATTGTCCCCTTTCAGGTCGACCACTCCTTCATCCTTTAGACTACCTTCTGGAAAGAAAAGGATCATCGAGAAGTGATCGCGCACATTCTCATCCCGACAGACATAATCAACAAGAGTGCTCTTCCCTACTCTTATCAGACCAACGATCGGAAGTACATCCAAGTCTGGCGTAGCATTGGGACGGAACAAGAAATTCAGGACCTGTTCCCGTTCAGTTTGGCGACCAAACATGCAATTGTCCAAGATCAAATATGTGCCGTAAGGTTGGCGGAGCATCCGGGGAAACAACTCCAAGAAGAAAAGGAACTCCTTCATACCAGCCATGGTGTCTTCAAGGGCATCAACCATCCGTTGCAGCTCTTCTCGTATGTTGCTGTTTGTGCCGAACAACAGTGCTTCTCTGTTGCTGCTGCGACTGCCGGTGCGAGAGAAACGGAGCCGTTTGGTTGGATTGGATTTAGACAGCAGAGACGATGAGTGGCTCACCTTCTCACCCCTCTCCTCCTTGTCGAGAGCGGCTTGGAATCTCAAGGCGTCGAGAACGTAGTGGCCTCTGTACATTCCTTGCCTCAACATCTTGAGCTGACGGAGCATCCCCTGATTGGTGATGTGCCGCCCCTCGGCCTCCTCGACGACGATGTCGATTCTCAGTACAACACTCTGTAGCCTTTGGGCAATCTTTGTTGATGTCAGGCTGCTGCTGGAAGTATTTGCTGATCACGAACGACGCCGACCTACTGATGAGGTCGCCTACGATTGCAGAGATAAGGATATCCATTGATTGCAGAGCCTCCAACTCTCTACGCTCGAGTGGTGCAATGGAAGAGGGATAAAATTAGCAATGGGTTACACTCATAGTTTTAAGTAGCCGGCTATAGCTCCGCTATAACCCGCTATAGCCTTTTCAGCAGGGTGCCGCTAAATGGTCGCCTTCACAAATAGCCCGCTATAGTTCCACTATAGCTGATTTGGAGGCCCGCCGCTATTTTCCATAGCCCGCTATTTAAAACATTGGTTACTCTACCTATTTAGGCGTCAAGTCATGCGGGTGTTGCTCAATTTACGACTCGAGACCCGGGTAGGTGTTCTGGATAGAATATTTGAAGGTAACTGACTATGGCAAAGTAGTGTGAGGCACTGAGGCTACTGCTGGATATATATACTACTTTGTTTCCTTCCTTTACTTTTATCTTATTTTATTTCAGGTCATCAACAAGCATAATTTATTTCAGGTCACGATGTCACATCAGAACTAACTGATACCCTTTTCCCTTGTAGAATTTATCCTTGACGTGTTATATTGGCTGTGAATCATCACGGAGTATATGTTCCACGATCTATCGCACTTTCATAGGTGTACCTCTCACGTACGACTCGAGACAGCTCCACAAGACAAGCACCCGGCCGGGTCATCGCAAGAAGACGAGATGACCCACACGTAACGCTACATATTCACCATCAGCACATTAATGCATGCCGTGAAGGGCAGGGCTCTCGTAACGACCATATACGTACGTGAAAATTCAATTATTATTATTTTTGCGGGGGAAAAATTCAATTATTTTGACCCGCTAATAAATCAAAATAGATTCTGGAAATCATACGAGAGTAGATTTTTGTATCAAAATTAGTTTGTCAGCATGGGAACCCCGATCGAGACAGGTTGTGCGCCGATGTCCGCTGAAAAGTGACCTAGACAGATAGGCCTCTGTCTGTCTGATTCCTACTCAAAAGTATACTGCCGTGCCGGACTAGTATGGTTGGACTCGAGGCTTAGACTTGAACAGCAGATATTTTTTATGCTTTATTGAAATAGGCTTTGCCTTGCTTTATCAATAAAAGCAATCATCAAGTCCATACAAATAGCCAAGGGCAAGAAAGGAAATAAGAGGTCTGCTAGGGCATCAGCACAAACACGCCCAAAAACAAAGATAAAAAAGAAAAATGACTCCTCTGTACCAAAGATCAGTGGCTAGGGGCGAAGCAAGAAGGCGTGCTGCCACTAGAAGATCATCAATCATGCCGCCTAGCTGGTCCTTGTCCCGCTGCCTACATAGCGGGTGCCACTGCTGCAAGAAGGCAAGAAATTTAAACACAGAGTATGCACGCCATAGAAGGACCCGCTCGATAACCATCTTATTACGTGTAGTCCATAGGGTTCAGGTCATCGCCGCAAACACTAACCAGAAGAGGCGCCTCCTCCTACCGGTATGGTTGGCCTGAGCTTCTAGGAACTCGCCCAGCTCCTGGGCCTGCCACTCAGGACCCAGAGCCTCCCAGATAAATCTCCATAGAAAGCAGGCGGCAGGACAAGAAAAGAAAATATGGGTCCTGGACTCGGGACACTAGTGCAGAAACGGGCTATAGTGCCCGTTCGTAAGGCCCTTTACTGCCGGTTCTGGAACTGGCACTAAAGGGTGGGGACTAAAGGCCCACCCCCCTTTAGTCCTGGTTCAACACGAACCGCCACTAAAGGGCCACCACGTGGCACGAGCAGGCGCCGGGGGGCTGGGGGCTTTTAGTACCGGTTGGTAACACCAACCCGGACTAAAAGGTTTCGGGGGTTTTGTGTTTATGATTTATTTTTTCTTTAATTTTGTGTTTTCCATTTTTTTTTCATTTGTTGGTATTTTACGATACTATATATTGTACACGTTATGCATATATATAAATAGAATTTCTCGTAGAACCGATCATATATATATATATATCATCGAATGTCTCGCACGGCCATTCACACATACACATGTATATATACAATTTGGTATATACAATTTCTCCTACATGGAGGCATTTACTGCGGTAGCGGGTAATGAAATTCTCCTTTGGGATCTATGACCTGGTCGAGCAAAAATCCCGCTATTTCCTCTTGAATTGCTCGTACGCGATCCGTTGGTAGGAGCATATCCCGCATCTCCATCAACTTTTAAAGAAGGAGATTAATATGCATGTATTAGTTGTGTGTATATATATTAGATAATGATGTAAAAATTGTGAATAGTATTTTGGCAAACGTACCCATAGCTGTCTATCAGATCTGCTCCTTTCGGACGCCATCATGCGAATGTTCTCGCAAACGTAGTATGCACATAAATCAGTCCCCGGCGGCTGCTTCAGGGCCTTTACGAGAATAGAATTCAATCAGATAATAATTAATCAAGTATGATAATTAATGGTATTGAAACTAAAATTAAAGAGATGTTAGCTAGCTAGCTAGTACAACTTAGTTAATTACCTTGGGTCGACGCCATTTCAGCTTTTGTTTCCATGGGTCATCAACCTATTTGATGAACTTTTCCCAAGCCCTGTCCGCCGGCAAAGAAAATGAATAAATGAGTTATTAATTAGTTGATATCAGGAAATGACGAACTAAAGAGGCCGACATATAGTTCGATAATGATTGAAATTACCTGTCGACCATCCCCTTCACGATTTCGTAGTCAGTAACTGGTTTAAGTAGTGAGTCCAGTACTTCAACTTTTCCCTCGTCAACTTGAATGATTAACAAGATCCAGTGAAAACTGTATGCGCACACGTTTGCATGTATAAATTAAGCGGGCATGTGCATAACTCATCAACTACCCTAAACCCCTATACACTTATTAACATCTAGCTATAGTAAGCAAAAACAGAATTTGTAGTACAAGACAGTGTGACTCACCCGAAGTTGTAAGGAAGTAGTATATCTGGACAGGTATTTAGGCGTTTCAAGAACTCTAGCAAGCTTTTTCTCTGTGTCTTTTTGATCCCATTCACGCGTCCATGTCTCTTCATTAATGGTATTTGGGTCAATGAACCCAATGCCATAGCGTCCAGCTTTTTTCATTTAATAGATCTTCATTCTGCATAATACCACAGAAAAGAATATAGTGAGGATAATTACAGGTAATGATCAACGAGCACTATAGCTAGCTTGAGACTTAAATTACAGAAAGAAATCACTTACAGACAATAGCAACTGACGATAGATTTGTCGAGTGCATCTTGATTGAATAACTGAAACAGTTCTGTAAACTCAACATACAGAGCATTCTCATGGTAGTAATGCTCTGGCTTGACTCTCACCATGAGGGACTCTCGATTGGTAGTCTTGGCAATTTTCATGTACCATTCATGTAATTCATACATTCTCATTGAGAGCTTCTTCACCTCCTCAGGCTTGACAAGAGGTTCGCTGTGGGCATATTTCCATTTTAGTTGCTGCTCTATAAACTTTTCCATGGGCTCGATGCCTAGGAGTTGTTCTATAGTGCATCCGATCTCTTCAGCCTGCCTTCTATGATCGTCGGTTATTACCAGCTGATCGGCGCCGGTACTCACATGTGTTGGTACAATGAGCAGGGGGATCGATTGCACCGCCTGTTCTCCCAGCTGGGGAACAGTTTTCCCGCTTTTTTTGGCAGCTGCTTGGCTGGAGCTCGAGCTCGACTCCTTCTTTTTTTGTGCTTGATATGCCTTCCTGATTTGGCGCTCATAGTCTGAGTCAATAGGCTTGGGAGCCATACGAATAAAGTGGTCAATGACATGCTCAGGTACTATCTCCTTTGGCGGCGGTGGCGGTTTCGGTCCAAAATGGGCCCTCAATTCGGCTTGCACTTCTGCTTTGTTTTCCTCCACAGTTAGGTCGTAAGGCCTCTTCGGAAGAGGCATGAGGCTTGGACCAAATTGGAATCTCTTGCCTCCTGTACTTGTACCGCTAGCCGCCGTAGCTGCGGCGGCTCTCTTCCACTGTTGCTTAGGCGGCGGAGCCCGCTGAGGCTGCAGAGACGGCTGATGCGGTGCCTGACTTGGAGGAGGAGGAGTGGCCTGACGCGTTGGCGGACTTGAAGGAGCAGGACTCTGCTGAGGCGGTGGCTGACTTGGAGAAGCGGGAGTGGCCTGACGCGGTGGCGGACTTGAAGGAGCAGGACTCTGCTGAGGCGGTGGCTGACTTGGAGAAGCGGGAGTCTGCTGACGCGGTGGCGGACTTGGAGGAGGAGCCGGCTCAGGCGGTGTCGGTGGCCTTGGAAAGACAATGCAATCCTTTCTCCATAGAATGATACGATGTATGGCCTCTCCCGGTGTGCGCTCGTCGTCACCTCCAGGAATATCAAGATCTAGCCCCGAATATTATGCCACCACTTCATCAACCGTGACATGAGCATAGCCAGCTGGAATCGGATTGCAATGGAAGGTTGCTTCAGGGGGATTTGTATAAGCAATGCCGCCTGCCACCTTCATGGATATGTTCTTCACTTTAAAGTGTAGCTCACAATTAGTGTTATCCATGATGTCATCCACAGGTATCTATCCAGCAGTGCCTCATCGCCCGGGGCAGAACCCACGCTGCTTCTCGGCATGGCTGGGACGGTGCTATCCAATGCTGGATCCGCTAGTTGCTGCCGCTGCAGAGACCCCCTTTCCTAGCTAAGTGAGTCGATTTGCTGGTGCTGCCGCTGGAAAGCGAGTGCCAACTCCGCGTGCCTTGATTCTAGGCCTTAAAGGCGTTCTGCTTCCTGCTTCCTCTGCTCCTCCTCCAGCTTCCTCTTCTTCTCCTCCTGCATCTTCTTTCTCGCACGGCTTCTGTAGTCGGTGTTTCAGTCCGCAAACCCCTCAAACCACGGAACAACACCGACGCCTCATGTTCTTCCCAGGTGTTTAGGATTTCCCAGGGCGCGCGTAAGCTCGTCGTTCTCTCTGTTGGGCGTGAACACCCCCGTTCGAGCCTCTTCTATTGCAACAAGTATATTGAGGTCAGCTCCCTTAAGACTTGCCCGCTCCAAAACCTGGCGTGTCTTTGGGTCCAATGTCCCCCCATGCGCATAGAACCAAGTCCTGGACCTGGGGGGCAGCTCAATGTAACTGGAATGACCCCTGCATCCACCATCTGTTGCTCAGCCATATCCCACTTAGGCCGAGCCACCACGTAGCCACCTGGCCCCAGCTTATGGTAATGCTCCTTTTTCGCGGCATTGATCTTGTTTATTCTCGACCGTTCCTGAGCTAATTCCGATTCCTTGAATTTCACGAAAGCGGGCCAGTGATCTCTTTGCTTCTCCAGTGTTCCCTTGAATTATGAAGTCTTCTTTCCTCCTTCGACGTACTTGGCCCATATTCTTTTCTTGTGGTTGTTGAATGCTACCGCCATCTTCCTAAGAGCAGCGTTCTTGACTTTCTCCACATCTGCATCTGTGAAATGATCTGGTAGGGTGAAATGTGACATGAGAGATTCCCAAAGCAGATCTTTTGCTCTTTGGTCGACAAAAGTAAGATCTGGATGTTCCTTTGCTGGTTTTTTCCATTCTTGAATGGAGATCGGGATTTGGTCCTTCACAAGAACTCCGCACTGACGAACGAACTTGCCCGCATTCTTCTTAGGCTCGCTTGGTTCGCCATTAGGTTTGATGGCATCGATGTTGTACTTTACGCCATCCTTCAACTTTTTGGTCGGGCCTCGCACTGTCCTGCTGCCTGTAGAAGATTTGCTCGATCCGGAGGGCTGAAAGAAGAAAGATCGATTCGTTAATATATATACAAATCAATTAAAACATGTGATGATCACCAGATGCCTGCTTATATAAATATACCTCGCCGGTCTTTGTTATTTCAAGGTCAACATTTTCTTCATCATCATAGTTCTGGACTTCATCTATTCGTTCGTCTTTATCAAATATCATACCCTCACTGGTAGGGTTCAGATATTGCGAGCCGTCATCTTCTTCAAACTCATCTAGGTGAGGGGATGAGCGTATGATGTTGAACAGGGCCTCCTCTCCTTCTTTGTCGGTATTGTCCATAGCTTTTATTTAACTAATCGAGAAGAAATATAAAACAATTTAGTATTCAAATTAGAATGCATGCATGCAATCAATAAGGAAAAACTGAATCATACTACATATAATATGCATCATCGAATATAATCTCGAATACATCGTCTCGAATATTATCGAATAACATATATAATCACAAATACATCATCTCGAATATTATCGAATAATATATATAATCTCGAATACATCACTAGCTAGCTAATACATATCGAATACTATCGAATAATCTAGTTCACTCGCGGTTCCTGAGGCGCGGGCGGAGGACACCCAAAGAGAAGGAACCATCACAGGATCATAGCTCGGGTGAGATCCCCGAAGAACCTGCCAGGTAATGGAGAACCTGACGTCCAACGCAGCCATGTAGCGACGGACGTGCTCGTCCTCCTCCCTGACACGGCGACGGACCACCTCCGGCGGGGCCAGATCCCTCCGCACCGAAAGTGGCCCACGCGAACGCCACCAAAGGAGCTCCGGGTCGACGACGGGACCCGGGGCCGGGTTCCTCACCAAGCGGCGCGCCCCTGAAGGTAGCACCTCCCAGTGCCAGCCCGGCGGAGCCCAGTCCTGGACATGGCTCCTCTGAAGCAGGACGTCATCGCGAACGGGTCGACGGCGAGGATGTGGGCCGGGCATCGTTGACGTCGAGAACAAATTCTATATGCAAATGTAACATTTTTTAAATGATTGGATTGTGATATACGAGGAAAACCTTTAGTCCCTGGCTATAGGAACAGGATTCAGAATCATAACGGATTCTCTTAACCTTTAAGGGATTTAACAAAATGGCGCTATTCTGGATGTTCAGAAAATGGTTCATATTTTTCCTGATCTCATCTACCCTTCTATATGTCACGTTGTCTAGTGTCAAAGGATTCAAGAAAACCATGGCTTCATCATTAGCCAGAAGTAACAGGCGCATAATGGTACGAAGCTCTCCAAAATTGTTTTGGAACGGAGTCCCGGATAGGATAATTAGCTTTTTAGTACGAAGCTCAGCAAGAGCCTTCCGAATATCGCTATTTGGAAGGCCTTTGCTGAAATTCGTACCAAAAAGTGAATTATTCTATCCGGAACTCCGTTCCAAAACAACTTTGAAGAACTTCGTAGCATCATACGCCTGTTACTTCCGACTAATGATGAAGCCATGGATTTCTTCAATACTTTGACAGACAACGTGACATATAGAAGAATATATATATAGATGAGATCAGAAAAAAATTGGATCAACTTGTGCACATTCATAATGGGGGCATTCTTGATAATTCTATGTCAAAAGTCAAACTTTGACATATGATCAAATATTGTTGCATATGTCAAAATTCAAACTTTGACATATATATGATCGAACTTTGACATATGATCAAATGTTGCATATGTCAAAATTCAAACTTTGACATATGATCAAACTTTGATATATGATCAAATGTTGCATATGTCAAAATTCGAACTTTGACATATATCAAAATTCATCTAATTAACATTCATATATCTAAAATTCATCAAACATTCCTATAACTAAAAGTATAAAAAACTAAAAAAACATTCATCTAAAAAACTCACCTAACATTTATATATATCTAAAAAATTCATCTAACACATTCATCTTAAAAACTAAAAAAACATTCATCTAAAAAACTCATCTAACATTTATATATATCTAAAAAATTCATCTAACATATTCATCTAAAAAATTCATCTAAAAAATTCATCTAACATTTTTATAAAACAGAAAATAACTTGTGTGTGTGTGTGTGCGCGCGTGTGTGTGTGTGTGCGGCCATGGCGCGGCAGGGGCTCACAGCGGCGAGGCGAGGCGAAGGGGGCGGCGACGGGGGGCAGCGACGGGCCGGGGCGGCGACGGGGACGGCGACGGGCGGCGACGGGGGTGGCGACAGGGACGGGGACGGCACGCAACGGGGGCGGCGACGGCGTCGATCGGGGCAGGTGGTGCGTCGACGGGGAGGAAGAAACAGAGCGAAACTGAAATTTTTTCAAGTGTTGTATATATAGGATGGACCTTTAGTACCGGTTGGAGCCACCAACCGATACTAAAGGTCTGTTTTGGCCAGGCGAAGCGGCGGGAAGCAACCACCTTTAGTCCCGGTTGGTGGCTCCAACCGGTACTAAAGACCCCCCCTTTAGTCGCGGTTGGAGCCACCAACCGGGACTAAAGGTGGTGCGCCGCCACCCGCGGTGCACAAAGTTTAGTCCCACCTCGCTGAGCGAAGGGCAGCCGCACTGGTTTATAAACCCAGCCGCGTCTGCTCCTTCGAGCTCCTCTCCAAAGCAGGCTTCTGGGCCTAAAACTGTGCGTTGCCCTGTGGGCCTGCATCCTGGCCCAACTACAGGTTGGGTTTCTAGTCGTATGCAGGCCGTTGTGGCCCAGTAGGCGGGCATTTTTTTATTTTTTTTGTTTTCTGCGTTATTTATTTTCTTTTATTTCTGAGTTGTTTTTTGCTGTATTTATAGTTTCTTTGTGAATATTTTTGCTTTAGGTACAAAAAATTACAAACTTTCTATTAGCGCCAGTAGTTTCCAAATTTGAATAGTTTAAATTTGAATTATTTGAAATTTGTGTAAATCACTAGTTTATGAATAACTTTACTTTAAAAACAGATTTTTCAGTGATTCTTGTTTCTTATGTTTAATATTAGTGTGTTTTATCATTATATTCAATTTGACAATACTTAGGTTATCTAAAAAATGAAATGCCTTTGTAACAGATGAGTTTTTGTCCGAAACCCTGATACTTCGAAAGAGATTGTCCATTTTGTACACGAAGTGGATTCAGTTTTTGCCGTAACCCTCTGAACTTTTTAGCACATGCTATGTGGGTGAAATGATGATACCATGCCAACTTTCAACCTTTTCAGAGTTCATTTGTAGTGCTTTACAATTTCAGGGTATTTAGCTCAAAAAAATCAGTAAACGCATGAAAAATAGCAAATGAAGTTAGAAAGGGTTGGAAATTGATGACGTGGCTTTGAATGGTGCATACTGAATGCACAAAAAGTCTGGAGTTGAAATAAGTTTAAAAAAATGAAATGCCTTTGTAACAGATAAGTTTTCGTCCGAAACACTGATACTTCGAAAGAGATTATCCATTTTGTACACGAAGTGCATCCAGTTTTTGCCGTAACCCTCTCAACTTTTTAGCACATGCTATGTGGGTGAAATGATGATACCATGCCAAGTTTCAACCTTTTCAGAGTTCATTTGTAGTGTTTTTCAATTTCAGGATCATTTAGCTCAAAAAAATCAGTAAATACATGAAAAATAGCAAATGAAGTCAGAAAGGGTTGAAAATTTATGGTGTGGCTTTGAATGGTGCATACGGAACGCACAGTCTGGAGTTGAAATAAGTTTAAAAAAATGAAATGCATTTGTAACAGATGAGTTTTCGTCCGAAACCCTGATACTTCGAAAGAGATTGTCCATTTTGTACACGAAGTGCATCGAGTTTTTGCCGTAACCCTCTCAACTTTTTAGCACATGCTATGTGGGTGAAATGATGATACCATGCCAACTTTCAACCTTTTCAGAGTTCATTTTGTAGTGCTTTTCAATTTCAGGGTCATTTAGCTCAAATAAATCAGTAAATGACCTGAAAAATAGCAAATGAAGTCAGAAAGGGTTGAAAATTGATGACGTTTGTCCGAAGCACAAAAGTACACGTTTCAAATGCGAAAACACATAAGCACCCTAACTATTACAAAGATTCACTACGGTTTATCCAAAGTTGGACTTTTCAGATATATATATATATATATATATATATATATATATATATATAAGTCCGGAAACTCACTATAGAAGAAAGTGATGACAGTGAAGCCTGTCACATCCCAGAGTGGGATTTTTGGGTGTGAAACTTTTTCTTCGCGTGTGTCCCTTTGCGCCATAACCATGGACAATCTTCATCATTTAACTGCATGCTCGGGTCAATATTCACTGTGAAGGGAGCAATTTCATGAAACTTTTCATAATCTTCTGACATGTCTGTCTTGTCATCCACTCCCATGATGTTTCTTTTCCCTGAAAGAACTATGTGGCGCTTTGGCTCATCGTATGATGTATTCGCTTCCGTATCTTTTCTTTTTCTCGGCCTGGTAGACATGTCCTTCACATAGAAAATCTGCGCCACATCATTGGCTAGGATGAATGGTTCGTCTGCGTACGCAAGATTGTTGAGATCCACTGTTGTCATTCCATACTGCGGGTCTTCCATTACCCCGCCTCGTGTCAGATTGACCCATTTGCACCGAAAAAAAGGGACTTTCAAACCACGTCCATAGTCAAGTTCCCATATCTCCTCTTTGTAACCATAATATGTGTCCTTTCCCCTCTTGGTTGCTGCATCAAAGCGGACACCACTGTTTTGGTTGGTGCTCTTCTTATCTTGGGCGATCGGGTAAAATGTATTCCCATTTATCTCGTACCCTTTGAAAGTCATTATATTCGAAGATGGTAACTGGGACAGCAAGTATAGTTCATCTTCAACAGCGTCGTCATGCATGGCACGTGTCTGCAACCAACCGGGGAAAGTCCTCGTTTGTTCACGTGTAATCCAGTCGTCAGACTGCTGCGGGTGTTTGAAGAGTAGAATATTCTTGTGTTCCTCCATATACGGAGCCACCAAGGCGGAATTTTGTAGAACTGTGTAGTGTTCTTGAGTGAGAGAATGCCCGTCCATACATATTATTTGTTCCGGTCCTAGCATGCCATTTCCACCCAGTCTGCCCTTATGCCGCGATTCAGGAACACCAATCGGCTTAAGGTCAGAAATAAAGTCAATACAAAACTCAATGACCTCCTCATTTTCATGGCCCTTGGAGATGCTTCCTTCTGGCCTAGCACGGTTATGAACATATTTCTTTAAGACTCCCATGAACCTCTCAAAGGGGAACATATTGTGTAGAAATACAGGACCCAGAACGTTAATCCCTTCGCATAGGTGAACTAGGACGTGCATCATGATGTTGAAGAAGGATGGTGGGAACACCAACTCGAAACTGACAAGACATTGCACCAAATCATTCTTTAACCTTGGTATGATTTCTGGATCGATTACCTTCTGAGAGATTGCATTGAGGAATGCACATAGCTTCACAATGGCTAATCGAACATTTTCCGGTAGAAGCCCCCTCAATGCAACCGGAAGCAGCTGCGTCATAATCACGTGGCAGTCATGAGACTTTTGGTTCTGGAACTTTTTCTCTACAATGTTTATTATTCCCTTTATATTGGACGAGAAGCCAGACGGGACCTTCATATTGAGCACGCATTCAAAGAAGATTTCCTTCTCTTCTTTGGTAAGAGCGTAGCTGGCATGACCTTGATGTATGCCGTCTTTTCCATGCATACGTTGCTGGTCCTCCCGTGCCTCCGGTGTATCTTTTGTCTTCCCATACACGCCCAAGAAGCCAAGCAGGGTCACGCAAAGATTTTTCATCACGTGCATCACTTCGATTGCAGAGCGGACCTCTAGGTCTTTCCAATAGGGTAGGTCCCAAAATATAGATTTCTTTTTCCACATGGGTGCACGTCCGTCAGCGTCATTCGGAACAAATTGTCTGCCAGGACCCTTTCCAAAGATTACCTTCAAATCCTTGACCATATCATGTACATCATCACCAGTATGGTGGCGAGGCTTCGTCTGGTGATCTGCCTCACCTTTGAAATGCTTGACTTTCTTTCTTACGGGATGCCTGCTCGGAAGAAATCGACGATGTCCCTGGTGCACATTCTTCTTACAATTATCCAAATATATACTGTCGGTATCATCCAAACAGTGCGTGCATGTGCGGTATCCCTTGTTTGTCTGTCCTGAAAGGTTACTGAGAGCAGGCCAACCATTGATGGTCACAAACAGCAACGCATGTAGGTCAAATTCCTCCTGTCTGTGCTCATCCCACGCACGTACACCTTTTCCATTCCACAGCTGTAAAATTTCTTCAACTAATGGCCTTAGGTACACATCAATGTCGTTGCCGGGTTGCTTAGGGCCTTGGATGAGCACTGGCATCATAATGAACTTCCGCTTCATTCACAACCAAGGAGGAAGGTTATACATACATAGAGTCACAGGCCAGGTGCTATGATTGCTGCTCTGCTCCCCAAAAGGATTAATGCCATCTGTGCTTAGACCAAACCATACATTCCTTGCGTCACCTGCAAAGTCCTCCCAGTACTTTCTCTCGATTTTTCTCCACTCCGACCCGTCAGTGGGTACTCTCAACTTCCCGTCTTTCTTACTGTCTTCTCAGTGCCATTGCATAAACTTGGCATACTCTTTGCTTTGGAACAAATGTTTCAACCGTGGTATTATAGGAGCATACCACATCACCTTGGTAGGAATCTTCTTCCTGGGGCGCTCGCCCTCGACATCACCAGGGTCATCGCGGCTGATCTTATAGCACAATGCACCGCATACCAGGCACGCATTTAAATCCTCGTACTGACCACGGTAGAGGATGCAGTCATTACGGCATGCATGTATCTTCTGCACCTCTAATCCTAGAGGGCAGACAGACTTCTTTGCTTCATACGTACTCTCGGGCAATTCGTTGTCCTTTGGAAGCATCTTCCTTAACATTAACAGCAAGCTTCCAAATCCCTTGTCAGATACACCATTCTCTGCCTTCCATTGCAGCAATTCCAGTGTGGTGCCCAGCTTTTTCTTGTCAGCATCGCTATTTGGATACAACAATTTCTTGTGATCCTCTAACATGCGCTGCAACTTCTTCCTCTCTTTCTCACTTGCGCAGTTTCTCTTTGCATCGGCAATGGCCCGACCTAGATCATCAGCGGGCTCATCTGATGCCTCTTCTTCAGCTTCTTCCCGCATTGCCGGCTCAGCTTCTTCCCCCATTGTTGTAGCATCGTATTCAGGGAACCCATGGCCAGGATAGCTGTCATCGTCCTCTTCTTCTTCATTGTCTTCCATCTTAACCCCTCTTTCTCCGTGCTTGGTCCAAACATTATAGTGGGGCATGAAACCGGACTCAAACAGGTAGTCGTGAATGGTTCTTGACTTAGAGTAATTCCGATCATTCTTACAGCCAGCACATGGACAAGACATAAAACCATCCGCCCGCTTGTTTGCCTCAGCCACAAGCAGAAAAGTACGCACGCCATTAACGAACTGGGGAGAGCATCGGTCATCGTACATCCATTGCCGGCTCATCTTCATTACACAGCACCAAAACTACCAAATTAATACAAGTTCATACATAAAGTTCATACACACTTATTCTCATAAAACAACATACAAACTCTCTAGCTAAAGCATTTAAATGCAACAACAAATGCGATCAAGATCGCAACTAAGGTAACAATTGATCCAACAGCATAATGATACCAAGCCTCACTATCAATGGCATATTTTCTAATCTTTCTAATCTTCAAGCGCATTTTCTCCATCTTGATCTTGTGATCATCGACAACATCGGCAACATGCAACTCCAATTCCATGTTCTCCTCCTCAATTCTTTTCAATTTTTCTTTCAAATACTCGTTTTCATTTTCAACTAAATTTAACCTCTCGACAATAGTGTCGGTTGGAATTTCCGGTTCACATACCTCCGAGATAGAAATATCTATGTCAACTTGATGGGCATAATTTTTCATAAACACGAAATGCAACAAATAGTTATAAAAGAGAATATACCACATCCGAATCATAAACCGGACGAGGGCCGACGGGGACAGATATCAAAACAATGGCACTATGTACGTACGGGTAAGATAATTATACAAGTAACTATATATCTAAATCACATAAACATGATTTTTTTTGTATAAAAAAGATAAGAACAAGAGGCTCACCACAAGGTGGTGCCGGCGACGGGACGGTGCGGGCGATCGATGGTGGTTAGGACGAAGACGGGAAGGCACTAAGTAAACCACACCTACATATGCAAACTAAGAGTTATTTTGAGCTCAAATTGCATATAAATCAAATAAACTACCACATATAATTCCTCCCAAACTAAAATCCACAAATCACTATACTTATAGAGCATTGCTAGAGCTAATCTAGCATTGAGAGATGAAAGGACAAAGTTGCTAACCTTTGTGATCACTTGGATGGATGGGGTGCCTTCAAATCTTGATAAGTTTTGGCAAAAATGGAGGATGAGCTCGAGAGGAGAGGAAGAAAACAGAGAGGAGAGGAAAGGGGAAGAACAAGGAGCTTGGGCTCGATGAAGGGTTTATATAGGATGATCTTTAGTCCCGGTTGGTTATACGAACCAGGACTAAAGGTGCATCTCTAGTCCCGGTTCGTGCCACAAACCGGGACTAAAGGTGTTGGTGGGGCCGCAGCCTGACACCACCTCTTTAGTACCGGTTCATGGCACGAACCGACACTATAGGTTCACCACGAACCGGCACTAATGAGCGCCGCCCGCCTAGCCGTTGGAACCGGCACTAATGGTCACATTAGTGCTGGTTCATTTACAAACCGGGACTAATGAGATGAACATTAGGCCCTTTTTCTACTAGTGGGAACCACGCAAACGGGGCAAAGACCATCGCCCGGCCCATGCCGCTGTGCCACCTCCGTCCCCGAGGGGAGGTGATCACGTAGAAGCTGTCACACGAATATCTTGATCTTCAAGGGAATTGGCGCCTTCCACAGGGGTGAGGTCCACGCACCCCCAGAGGGAGAGCTCACCGCTGCACAACCCCCAGATCCTCCGCGCCCGAGCGAGCATGGCGGTGGGCGGCGACTCCGCGAGCATAGTGGCGGTGAGCCTGGTGTGGGGCGCTATGAACGCGCTGATGCGGCGGGGCGCGCTCGTCTGGGACTGCCGCTCCCGCTCCCTCCCTCCTAGCACCGGCGCCGTCCGGCGGTGGGCCAACCTCCGCCTGACGTGGCATTACTCGGCGCCCTTCCTCGCCAACCTCTTGGCCTCCGCCGCCTTCTTCCGGCTGCTCGGCGACGCGCCCATCTCCGTCTCCGTGCCCGTCACCAACGCCACCACCTTCACCGCCCCCGCCGTCGCCGCCGCGCTCCTCGGGGAGGCCACCTCGCCGCGCCCGCCACTCTTGGCACCGTGCTCATCGTCCTCGGTGTCTGGATCTGCATCTCCTAGCTACCTCCCCTGTCTACTATTTGCAGGAATTGAATTGCTTTATGCGCAGCGAAGTATTGAAACTACGGAGAGCATCTCCAACAGCTGCCCTATAATAGGGCATAACCATTTTAGGGCAGTTGGGGCAAAAAATGAAGCTCCAACAGCTGCCCTATTTGCAAATTTGGCTCCAAAATTTGTTGGGCAGCCCAAAAAAGCAGCACCAAGTGCTGCAAATATACAACACTTCGGCTGCTGCCGCAAAAATAAAATGGCAGCCGCGCGCAACCAACTGCCAACCAGAGATTTCCCCGACACTGCCGCGCGACCGCTGCTTCCCCTCTACGCCGCCGCCGCCACCAAATCCGGTGGAATCCCTCCACGCCGCACCGTGCCACCGCCGGATCAACCACCCCCCGTCGTCGCCGTACCATCACATCGACCGATTTGGCTGCCACCTCCCCTGCCGTGCCCCTATTCCACCGCCGCCACATCCACCAAATCTGGGCAATTCTGCCGCCTTCTCCGCACACCGCCGCCAGATCCACCTCGACGCCGCACCGCACCCCGCCCTAGGAGCCACCTCGATGCCGCACCGCCGCCAGCCGCCATGCCACCGAAGCGCGCGCCGAAGAGCATGGCCGGCTACTTCGGCGTTTGGCTGCGGGATTCCGGCGCTTCAGCGTCGAGTTTCAGTGCAACGGCCAGTGGCATTGGCTCGGCACATTCGAGACGGCGGAGATCGCCACGCGTGCCTACGACATTGCCTGTTGGAGGCTCGGTTGGCCGCGTCACGAGCTCAACTTCCCGGGGATCATCGGTCCGCCGATAAAAATTGCGTCCCGCCCGGCGAAGAGGGACACCCGCATTGTCATCGAGCAGCGGGACACCCGGGAGAGTGACGAGGCTATGGCGAGGTTAAGAGCGAAAAATCCGCACCTCATGCAGTACGAGGCGGAGTGGTTCTGGAAGAGGGACCATGAGAAGAAGAAGGAAGAGGGCAAGGAGGACGAGGCATGGCCTTCCCGAGTGATCAAGACGGAGGAGGAGGCAGGCCCCGCACGGGTGATCGACGTTGAGGACAGTGACGATGGCTCGTTCATCGAGCACTGGAACAGTCTCGACAGTGATGCTTCCGTGGGTGACGATGACGAGTAGCGTGTCCGTAGTAGTCTAAGTTTGAATGTTTGGATGTTTAGAACGTTGCATATTTTAAAACTTTGAAGGTTTAGAAGTTTGATTCAAAGTATGCAATGTGAGATCGAAGTAGTTTGTATATTCATTAAAAAAAACGAGTTTGGATGTTTTGGGTGCCCTATTTTAGGGCAGTTGTTGGAGATGCTCACTTTCTCGAGCCCTAAAAACAACTTTTTTTGTGCCCCAAATTTTACTCCAACCACCCTTTTGTGCCCTAAAATAGGGCAGCTGTTGGAGATGCTCTAAGAAATTGCATCATGTATTGATAGAAATTCACAGTTCTCATGTCTACTTGTATAATTAGTACATATCATTTCCCTTCCTTTTTGAATGGCAAGACGGGAAAACATATCTGTCAGTTCATAATATGTACCCTTTGATGATAAAATGTAGGTTGTTTGTCGTTTTTGCATCTAGTAATCTTGCTTGTTGTTCTTGAACGAGATGAGAAACTAGATAATCGTATCACGCTAACGAAATGCTGATTTAAAGCATACAGGTTACCGAAGATAAAATTTGAAGAACCAGCACTACACACACATCTCATTTCCTCAGTATTCTGGATCCTTATCAGTTATCACTGTAGGCCTCTGTACTGCTCAAGTAGCCTGGACCCCTCAGCGCTGAGTTTTCACGGTTCTAAGTCCTTTGTGTGCATCAAAGACCACATAATTGAATCGTTTAGGCATTTTATTCCTGAAATATGCAGCATTGCATGCCTCCCATATGCATCAAAGTCTGCAACTAGTTTTTTTCTCAACCTAGCATGCCAAGTCACTAGCTTATCAAAATCCATTGGAAATACGAAAAAAAATGTGAAACATGCATTTAACTGTATCCCAAACATACTTATTGCTGAATCAGTTCTGTTTGTGATTTCTGTTACTTGTATCCAACTAACAATAAGAATGACTATTTGAAAGATTAGTAAATTTTTTTTGGTTATCCATACCTGCCCTGTCCTCCTGCAAAAAATAGTTTCACTGTTCCCAACATAATGATTTTACCATGTGAATGCTAGCTTATCATACTGGTTTCAACAATAATCGGCAACCTGTTTTGAGAAGTACAATTCTGATGACTGACTAGACCATTAATATTGTTCCCTTTCAGATCGACCACTTCTTCATCCTTAAGACTACCTTCTCGACAGAACAGGATCATTGAGAAGTGATCGTGCACACTGTCATCTATTCAAATTTAGGTGGGCTTTAGGCCCATATAAACAATTTCACGAAAATTTCTAAAGGCCCATGTGGGGTGTCATGACATAGTGGTGGGAAGTTTAGTACCACTGCGAAAGTGGAGAATGTTTTGGACCTCCTTATAATGGATTCTTTTCTACATGCTATTGGAGCATGAGAAGAGGAGTGGTTCCCGCGCGCTCCTCCTCTGCCACCCGCCTCGCCCCGTGCGCGCGTCGTGTTTCATAATTGAGCGGAGACGAGCTCAAACCTATGTCATGCGTGCGCTTTATTTTTGCGGGTCAGGAACGGTTGATTAATTGTCAATTAATTATGAGTCATTAACGGACGAGCCACAAATTTGAGACGTCGGATCATGGGCAGTTACCGACTCGGTCATGGGCCTAGCCCCACATCGCCCTACCCGACCGGATATATATTGGAGGCGGTGGCAACCCTAGCCGTCACCTAATCAGATTGCATCTGCTCTGCCTCATCGCATACACAACCCACAGTTGTTCCTCACACTACCGCTGCCTTTGGCGATCCCATCCCGTTCACCTCGTGCATGGCTGTACGAGAGAGTAGACCTCCGAATCCTCATCCTTTGTGATCCTGCACCGGGAGAAGGTGAATAAGGTTTTTTGGGGAGCGTCTCGGCGTGATTGCTCGCTACTGTTCGTTTGCTTTGACTATGTCCTCGACAACCCCGACATCACCATGGTTGACCAAAACGCCAACAATACCGCTGCTAAGAAGACTGCTGCTGAGAACTCTGCTGGCGTCGCCGCGGCTTTGAACTGGCCAACTAGAGGGAATGATCTATTTGTCCCTCTCCTGTTAGTTCTTTTGTTACTGCATGTTTACATAGATGTATCTGTTCTATGCGTAGTACATGCTCACATGGTTAAATATCAGTATGAGATTAATACTGCCTTTGTTATCATCATGATTTATGCATGGATTTAATCAGAAAATTGCTAATTTATCCAACAATCCAAAAACCTTATTTTTATAGAAATTTTTTGATTCAAGGCTTTGCTGCAACATTAAAACTGAGCCCGTTTACGGGTACGCATTTTAAGCGTTGGCAGACCAAGATTACCTTGTGGTTCACAGGGATGAATGTGTTCTGGGTCGCTGGTGGTACTCCTGAAGGAACGATTGCTCCTGAACAGGAGAAGGCGTTTAAGGAGGCCACCACCATCTTTGTTGGAGCCATTCTGATTGTGATCGAAGACAAGCTAGTCAACGCATATCTACATATGCGGGTTGCCAAGAACTTGTGGGATGCGCTCGAAGCAAAATTCGGCGCAACCAATGCTAGTAGCGAGCTGTATGCCATGGAGCAGTTCCATGACTCAGGATGGTGGATAACCGTCCTATTTTGGATCAGGCTCATGTGATACAATGTATCTCTAAGGAGCTTGAACTCCTGAAGTGTGAGTTACCGGACAAGTTTGTCGCGGGATGCATAATTTGTAAATTCCCTCCTTCCTGGAGGATCTTTGCTACTTCTCTCAAACATCAGAGACGTGAATTCTTAGTTGAGGATGTCATCGGTCTTCTGAGTGTTGAGCAGAACTAGAGGGCAAAGGACTCACATGGCAAAGGGGTCGAGGGAACTTCTGTCACCAATATGGTGCAGAAGAATTTCCACAAGTTCAAGGGAAAGCACGTGATCCAGCAGAATACTACCTTCAAGAAGAATGGTAAGAAGAAGAACAAGAAAGGCAAGAAAGATGGATGCTTCACTTGCGGTTCGGAGGACCATTGGGCCTCCAAGTGCCCGCAAAAGTTCCAGAAGCTAGGACAGAGCTCCAAATCTGTCAATGTGACCATGAGCAACAATGAGAATGGGGCATCTGGATATGGTAATTTATTGACTGTATTGTCACTTTGTTAGTCTACCAATTGGTGGGTTGATACAGGTGCAAATGTTCATGTGTGTTATGATATTTCATTGTTCACTTCTTACCAGGCCACCCAAAATTGCTCCATTCTAATGGGGTACGGCGCACATTCTTCTGTTCATGGTGCTAGTATGGTGGATTTGAAGTTTACTTCGGGAATGATCGCACAACTGAAGAACATGCAGCATGTCCTCGTTATCAAGAAGAATCTCGTTAGTGAGTCCCTTCTATGTAAAGAAGGCTTTAAGTTAGTATTCAAGTCTAATAAAGTAGTCATATCAAAATATGGAATTTTTGTTGGAAAAGGATATGAATGCAGAGGTTTGTTCCTTTTTCCCTTGCTGATTTTTGTAATAAAGTCGCGAACCATATTCATTTGAATATTAATGAATCTGAGGTTTGGCATTCACATCTTTGTCATGTTAATTTTGGTTGTATGACGCGGCTAGAAATCTAAATTTAATCTTGAGTTTCACTTTAGCCAAAGGCTCTAAGTGCCATGCGTGTGTGCAAGCTAAGGAACCTTGCAAGCCTCACAAAGCTGCGGAGGAGAGACACTTGACACCGTTAGAGCACATTCTGATCTGTGTGAGATGAATGGTGTGCTGACTAAAGGTGGAAAGAAATATTTCATGACTTTGATAGATGATTCCACTAGATTTTGCTATGTGTATCATTTAAACACCAAAGATGAGGCTATACACGACTTTAAAATCTGTAAGGCAGAAGTTGAAAATCAACTTGAAAAGAAAATAAAATGAGTCTGGTCTGATCGTGGTGGAGAGTACTTTTCTAAAGAGTTCGATTCGTTCTGTGTGGAACACGGCATTATTTATGAGAGGACGCCACCCTATTCACCCCAATCAAATGGGGTTGCCGAACAAAAAAACCGCACTCTAACAGATTTGGTTAACGCCATGTTAGATACATCGGATTTATCCAAGGCATGGTGGGGGGAGGCTATATTGACATCCTGTCATGTGCTGAATAAGGTTCCCATGAAGGATAATGAGATTACTCCCTATGAGCAATGGGAAAAGAGAAGAACGACACTCTCTTATTTACACACTTGGGGCTGTTTGGCGAAAGTCAACATGCCGATAACCAAAAAGCGTATGCTTGGGCCAAAGACTATGGACTGCATTTTTCTGGGCTATGCTAATTGTAGCGTTGGCCATAGATTTCTAGTGGTGAGATCTGAGGTACCTGACATGAAGGTCGGTATGATTATGTAGTCTAAGGATGCTACTTTCTTTGAGGATATTTTCCTATGAAAGATATGCAAAGCACTTCTGTACAGGAATCTGATGAGACTCCTAAACCTGTCATTCCTTTGGAATATTATGAACGAACACATGATGAAAATCCTGTGGAGGAAGGTGATGAAGCTCTTGGTAGGAGCAAGAGACAGAGAACTGCAAAGTCCATTGGTGATGATTTCATTACGTACCTCCTGGATGACACTCCCAATTCCATTTCATAAGCTTATGCATCTCCTGATGCTGACTACTGGAAGGATGAGGTCCATAGCAAGATGGATTCCATCATGGCTAACGGGACTTGGGAGATCACTGATCATCCCTATGGTTGCAATCCTGTGGGGGTGTAAGTGGGTGTTCAAAAAGAAGCTTAGGCCCGATGGTACAATTGAAAAGTACAAGTTTAGGCTTGTGGCCAAGGGTTATACCCAGAAGGAAGGCGAAGATTTTTTCGATACTTACTCACCTGTGGCTAGACTGACAACTATTCGAGTGTTACTCTCATTGGCTGCCTTGCATGGTCTTCTCTTTCATTAGATGGATGTCAAGACGGCTTTCCTAAATGGAGAGCTAGATGAGAAAACCTGCATGCAACATTCTGATGGATTTGTAGTAGATGGCCAAGAGGGAAAGGTGTGCAACTTAGTGAAATCTTTGTATGGCCTGAAACAAGCACCTAAGCAATGGCATGAGAAAATTTGAAACGTGTGCTGGCTTTGTTGTTACTAAAGCTGAGAAATGTGTATACTATCATTATGGTGGGGGCGACGGAGTAATACTGTGCTTGTATGTTGATGACATACTGATATTTGGAACCGAACTCAAAGTGATTGAGGAGGTTAAGAAGTTTCTATCTCATAAGTTTGAGACGAAAGATCTTTGTGTGGCTGATGTTATCTTGAACATCAAGATGTTGAGAGATAATGAGGGTGAAATTACACTTCTACAATCCCACTATGTTGAGAAGATTCTGAATCGATTTGGCTATTCAGATTGCAAACCTTCTCCAACACCATATGATCCTAGTGTGCTAGTTCAAAAATGTGAAGACACAACTATAGATCAGTTGAGATACTCTCAGGCGATTGGCTCACTTATGTACCTAGCTTGCGCTACGAGGCTTGGCATCGCGTTTGATGTGAGCAAACTGAGCAGGTTTGTTTCCAATCTGAGAGATGTACATTGGCGTGCTGTTGAAAGAGTTATGCGCTACTTGAAAGGTACCATGAGTCATGGACTTCACTATACCAGATATCCAACGGTACTTGAAGGGTATATTGATGTGAATTGGACTTCTGATGCTGATGAGATGAAGGCCAAAAGTGGATATGTGTTTACACTTGGAGGTGGTGTTGTTTCATGGAAGTCTTGTAAGCAGACTATCTTAATGAAGTTGGAAGCAGAACTCACAGCATTAGATAAATCATGTACAGAATCATGTACAGAAGCAGAATGGCTTCGAGTGCTTTTGTTGGACTTTGCTAGTGGTTGAAAAGCCAATTCCGGCTATCCTTATGAATTGTGATAATCAAACAGTCATTGTCAAAGAGAAAAGTTCAAAGGACAACCTGCAATCCACAAAGCATATAAGAAGAAGATTGAAATCTGTCAGACATTTAAGAAACTCCAGAGTAATAGCATTGGATTACATCCAATCGGCTAAGAATTTGGCAGATCCCTGCACAAAAGGGCTATCACGTGTTGTGATAGAAAATGCATCGAGGGAGATGGGTATGAGACCTACATTAGTTGCCATGGTGGTAACCCAACCTATGTGATCCGAGTTTCGTGAAATAGGAGCTGGGAAAAAAACTACTGGTAAACTAAAGAGAGTTACCTTACTAACCCACTCCGTTGGAGATGCACTACTGTCACAATCTGTATGGCAGGTTGACTTTTGTCTTAATATGTTCTAAGGCTTGTGTAAGCGAGATGCTATCCTACAGAGCAATTTTTGGAAGAACCCGCCTATATGGGCCTGACTGCTGGTCATAGTCTATGAGATATGGTAATATCTACTAAGCTCATGAATAGGCTAGGTGTGTGACTAATATGCTCCACCCGTGGGGTTAGCCTTCGGCATCCTAGTACTAGTAAGACAATTGATGAAACTTCTGAACGCCAAATTGACAATTCAACGTATAGTCCATTGTTCAGTTGTGAAGAAGTGTAGCTTTTTGTTCTAGGTGGATGTTCATCCTTTATTGATCTCCACTGAAAATACTGGTATATTAAAACAATGTTTGAAACAGAGGAGAACACAATGGGCCTTCGAGATCTGGTGGGGGTTGTTGAAATATAGGTGGGCTTTAGGCCCATATAAACAATTTTAGAAAAATCTCTAAAGGCACATGTGGGGTGTCATGACATAGTGGTGGGAAGTTTAGTACCACCCCGGAAGTGGAGGAAGTTTTGGACCTCCTTATAAGGGATTCTCTTCTACATGCTATTGGAGCATGAGAACAGGAGTGGTTCCCGCGTGCTCCTCCTCCGCCGCCCACCTCGCCACTCCTCGTGCGCGCGTCATGTTTCGTAATCGAGTCAAGCTGAGCTCAGACCTTTGTCATGCGTGTGATTTATTTTTGCTGGTCAGGAACGGTTAATTAATTAGAAATTAATTATGAGTCATTAAAGGACGAGCCATGAATCTGAGACGTCGGATCATGGGCTGTTACCGACTCGGTCGTGGGCCTAGCCCCGTGTCGCCCTCCCCGACCGCATATATATTGGCGGCCTCGCAACCCTAGCCGTCACCTGCTCAGATTGCATCGGCTCTGCCTCATCGCGCACACAGCCCACCGTCGTTCCTCTCACTGCCGCTGCCTCCAGTGATCCCATCCCGTCCACCGCGTGCGCGGCTGTACGGGAGAGTAGGCCTTCGGAACCCCGTCCTTTGTGATCCTGTACCGGGAGAAGGGCGATAAGGTTTTTGGGGAGTGTCTCGGCGTGACTGCTCGCTACTATTCGTCTGCTTCAACTACATGCTCGACCTCTCCGACATCAGCATGGTTGACGAGAACGCCAACAAGGCCGCTACTGGGAAGACTGCTACTGAGAACTCTGCTACCGCCATTGCGGCTCTGACCTAGCCAACTGGAGGGTATGATCTGTTCGCCCCTCTCATGTTAGTTTTTTTGTTAGCCGTACTGCCTGTTTACATAGATGTATCTGTTCTATGCGTAGTACGTGCTCACATGGTTAAATATTAATATGAGATTAATACTGCCTTTGCAATCGTCATGATTTATGCATGGATTAAATTAATCAGAAAATTGCTCCAAGATCAAATGTGTTCCATAAGGTTGGCAGATTATCCGAGGATAAAATTTCAAGAAGAAAAGGAATTCCTTCATACCAGACATGGTGTCTTCAAGGGACTCGACCAACCGCTGCAGCTCATCTTGTATACTATTGTTTGCACTAGATAACAGTACTGCTTCTCTGTTGCTGCTACAACTACCGGTGCCAGAGGCACGAAGCTGTTTGGATGGCCTTAATTTAGACAATGCATATGATGAGTGGCTCACCTCCTCCCTTTCCTCCTCATCAAGGACGGCTTGGAATCTGAGAGCATCAAGCATGTAGTGGCCTCTGTACATACCTTGCCTCAACATCTTGAGCTGACGGAGCATTCCCTGGTTGGTGATACACCGTCCTTCGGCCTATTCAATGACGGTGTCGATTCTAGTTACAATTTTCTGCAGCCTCTGGACAATCTTGTCGATGTCAGGCTGCTGCTGGAAGTATCTGCTGATCACGAAGGACGTCGTCCTGCTGATGAGGTCTCCTACGATTGCAGAGACGAGAATATCCATCGAGTGTAAACCTCGGCGACTCAGAGCACTTGAAGTGGTAGAGGGATAAATAGAGCAATCAGTGATACTAGTCGGGCGTCAAGTTCTAGGAGTGTTGTTCAAATTGGTTGGAAGATTTGAAGGTGACTGACTGGCGTTTTAGTGTGAGCCTAGTGCTACTGGATGGAGTTATATATGATGTGGTACCCTGCCAGTAAGTTAGTCTTCACCGGACGTGTGTAGTTGGGTTGCTTCTAGTCTAATCTAAAGCACCCATTCCGTTTCTTTTCTTTCTTTATTTTATTGTATACCTCTCCACTTAGTCGTGGCAAATTTTGATCCATAACGCTTTTGATAATTGCCAGCTATCTTCTTCTTTTTTTGAAAATCGCAGTTATCTAGAAGTGCACACAACTGAGCCTATAATTCAGTTGTCTGAAGTCATGCAACTTTAGTAAATGTTAGAGTAACTTAAGAGATGAGGATGGTTGGATGTTGATCCACATATTTAGAAATGTATCATAATATATCTTTTACCGCTCAACCCCCTTGAATGAATATTTTCGTAGGTTTTGGAGGTCTTCATTTTTTGTAGCATGAGAGAGCAAATGTGATGATATTAAATTTTGGCTGTTCGGTTTTGAATTTTGACTGTAAATCATCTCTAAAATATGTTGGTAGTCACAAAGTTGCAATCATACAAAGCGTTTTGGATACAAATTTGCTATTGTTAATTTTGTGCAACTAACCTTTGTATCTTATTGTACTATATCAATATATGTTGTATATTTTCGAACGGAAGGAGTGGAAGAATCTTCTCCCGGCCGAATTTCTCCTTAGTGTGTTATCAAGAGTTTTTGGTGTTGCTTACTACGCATGTCATGTGGTTCTCCTCGATGGTTTATACTTGGACTTTGGGCATTGTTAATATGGTGAGTGGTGGATGAGACACGGCATGGTGTAGAAAACTAGAGCAGTTTTAGGACTGAGGGATTGGATTATGACAAAAGGAAATCTAAAAGGCTTTTTCGGGTAGTATTTGGCATCCAGGAATCGGATCGATGTCGTTGCAGTGACAGGAACACTCCTGTGTTTATTCAAACATGTGAGTTACTGAGCATATATAAATTGGGTTGAAACCAACGGGTTAAAAGAGAATTTATTCTTGACTCAGTTTTTTTTAATATTAGATTAATTGGAGAAGTGCAAATATAGGCTAGGTTTTAGAAAATCTAATGGTGACAATTTAATTTGTAGGATGGGGCAAGACTTCAATAACCAGCACATGACTCAAGCATACGCCTAAAACTTAGCGATCATGACAAATAAGTAACAAATTCCCCGCAAATAAATAAATAAGTAACAAACTTCTATGAACAGGATACTGGACAAACACAATATAATATCCCAATGTAAGAGCTAGAGATGAGAAGGGACATACAACCTTCTCAAGTACCAGTAATACATTAATTAAAAGGTTTTGGTGCTCAACTACAAGACACAATGGACTTGTAGTGTCACTTATTGTAATTAAAATGACCGACACATCAAGTCTTCGGAACTTTTATTCTGCAAGTACATCCTCTACATGTACTTGTTTGTAACTACAACAAATAATTAAGTTGCTCCCATTTGACTACTCGGTTGGCGGTTCATCTTGGCTCCCTACTGCACCTGGCTGCTGGGGCCCAGCTGCAATAGTATCCACTGGAATCTGGGGTGCTGTAGAGGAAAACCCGACCCCTGCTTCAGATTGTGCATCAGCTTCTAGAATTGCAGCAGCATTATGATACAAGCGTGCAAGCTGCAAAAAATAATACAATAAGATCGATAGCTTGACCAGGCCTCTAGCAAGAATTATCAGTATCAGCCATAAGAAATATATTCTCCATGTCCCATGTGTCAGGCTAGTAGATTTTATTTCACATATTTTCATAATGTTTTTGTTCATTGGAAATATATTCTCCATGTCCCATGTGTCAGGCTAGTAGATTTTCTTTCACATATTTTCATAATGTTTTTGTTCATTCCAATGCAAGAACATAGCCATTGGGTGCTTAGCTATTCAATACGATATAAATATATTATTTAGTTTTTAATGTTCTATATCTAGTAATAAGATTTTCTAGTCTTGATCTAGAATTAATGCATGCCAAAAGTGATATCGTATATCGTTGTATGTCTTGGCTCTACTTTGGCAAACCTCAGCTTTTAGGTTGGCATTTTCAGTCTTTAAGCAAGCAACACATTTGTTTGTCCTCCACTTCATCTCGCGGATTTTTTGGTTCTATACCTCCAATATTTTGTTCTCAATCTTCAAACGCTCATTTTG
Source organism: Thinopyrum elongatum (assembly GCA_011799875.1). NCBI lineage: Eukaryota > Viridiplantae > Streptophyta > Magnoliopsida > Poales > Poaceae > Thinopyrum > Thinopyrum elongatum. The sequence continues at coordinate 12,640,279 of CM022298.1, read as the reverse complement.
TTGCTTGATGGAGAGCTTCTATGACCAATATCATGGCTTACTTCAGTATATCAGTGGCACTATATTTAGCTAAAGGGCAGCTCGGTGCACGTAGCTCCCGCTTGCGCTGGGTCCGGGGAAGGGTCCAACCACTTTGGGTCTTTTGTACGCAGCCTTTCCCTGCATTTCTGCAAGAGGTTGTTTCCAGGACTCGAACCTGTGACCTCATGGCACTATATTTAGCTATCATAATATAATAAATACTCATTGTCAGTTAATCAACCAAAGACTACATAACAACAATAACATTGTGGAATATCTGAAAATAAGTATACACTTAATATGATTAAAGAATCCGGCATGATAAAAAGCACATAAATGTTGTTGGTGCCTCAAATATTAAAAGACACACATGGATAGGTTTATATGGTTCTGTGTTGTGACTTGTGACCTTAATCTAAGGACCCTTGTTCGTGATCAACAACTTCGCTTGTTCTGACGAAGGTCCTGAGTTTCATCCATTTAGTTGATATTCTTACAGATGAAAAGCTCTCCAATATGACTGTAGAACCAATAAAGTGTATGTATCAGAAACTTTAAGACCTTTGGAATAATATAATATTTTACGTCGTGAAATGAAAGAAATTTCCTCCTATATATATGTATACATGCATAATTATAAGTGTATATATAAATAGTTAAAGCCTATCATGACTATACATATATACATGAAAATAATTATAACTGTATATGTGAACCTTTCAGACTTGCAATGGCTAGTACTAAATTTGTAGCAGGTAAATAGAAGTTCCTTTTGTTTTTACTCTGGAGTGAATATTTCATAAAAAATATTATTTAGAACAAGAGATTAATCTATTGTCAAAATTGACACAAATCATGGGAACAAATATGTTATCAATTCCCCAACATACTTAGTTTTTCAAAAATGAAAACTATACTAACTAGGAAAAACCAATGAGAAGAACGAGGGTATGGTTCGCATAAATAACATGAGATGAATTAGTTTATATGTAAAATATATAGTCTTACTTAAGTGTTTTGATGTTTTAACTCCTTTAATGAACATGTGATAATTTTCTATAATAAAGAGGAAAAACTCTTCTACTTTTAGTCATGTTAAAACAGATCTTCCTACAAGGAGGGAATTTTTTGATTATCTGATCCATTTTAAGATAATATTACTTAAATTTCTGAAAAAAATTGTTCAAGTTTTTGTTCTGAGCTTTCATGAGGAAAAAATTAAGAAAAGGAAAGTGACAAACCTCTAAAATAAAGAATGATTTCGCTTCAGAAAGACTAATTTTCTATCAACGTTCTCTCATAAAGAAACTGAAAATTAGACTGTAGTTATGCACTGATGTATATTGAAAATATAGGAGAAATAACCTATCTCGAGTACTTCTCAAACAGAATTCGGTATTTACCATCTAAGGACCCTATGATGTGCAAGACTTACGAAAAATTGTCAAACATATATATACTGGTATAGTATGTGGGAAAAGTAAATTAGTTCAGGAACGTCGTCAACGAAGACAAACAATAATCCTTTTTTGTGTGCAAGGATGTGTTGAAAAACAACCTATGATTGTAGAAAATTCAAAATACAGGAACTCATAATTTGAAGTTATGCACAGTATGATTAAGCAATTTCAAAGGAAGAATGCCCTTTATAACTATAGAACGCATACCAAATAGCCTCCTTACTTATGAGTTCTCCTAGATAATGGAGTCAAGGTTCCTTTCTCTGTGCGGGCGAGATTGCGAGAAAGTGGGGCTTTATAGGATGATCACACCGAGTAATATCAATCTGTGGTCAGTACAACATTCATGCCTCGCATTTAAGTTGGATTGGGTTCCAAAAGATGTATGATGCACTATAGATAGTTATTTCGATAGATATGGACTGTGTTATTTGGATTAATAGTAAACTATTATATAAAAACACATTTGTGGTGTCAAATCCTATCGACTGCCTTTTCTAAAAGATAGGGCTTGACCTCACTAGTCGTAGGATATGTAAGAGCATAGGAAAGATAGAGTTGAAGATATCCATATAATTTTCCCAACACACTTTCGGCGCACATGATACATAAGAGCATAAAAAAGATAGAGTTATGATATGCATATCCTTTTATGACATACTTTTGGCGCACATATAGATGGAGCGGTACTTTAGTAAGTAATACAGAATTTTTTTTGGCCTATCCTTCGCTCTTTAATCATGGCTCCACCAACTGTACTCATCTAGTGAGTGTGGTGTCGATGTGAGGGTGCGGCTGACCTTTTACCGAAGTAGATGCAGTATGATACGTCTTCAACGTATCTATAATTTTTGATTGGTAAATGCTATTACATTATCACTTTTATATGCTTTTTATATCATTTTATATTATTTTTATGGACTAACTTATTAATTTAGTGCTCAGTGCCAGTTCCTGCTTTTTGCTTGTTTTTTGTTTCGCAGAAAATCCATATCTAGGAAGGTCCAAATACGATGCCAATTTCTGATAATTTTTTCTGGACAACGAAGGACCCTAGAAGCTTCGGGAGAGATCGAGGGGACCCATGAGCCAACCACATGGACATGTGGCGTGCCCTGGGGGGCGCCATGCCACCTACCCATGTGGGGCCCTTGAGCCTCCGTTTCACCTAATTCTTCTGCCTATAAATCCTATAACTCCCGAAACCCTCAGAAGCGAACCCGAAAGAATTTTATCGCCGCCTCAAGCCTCTATTCCGAAGCGATACCATGTGGAGCCCTGTTCCGGTGCTCTGTCGGAGGAGGAAGCGACCATGGGAGGCCTCTTCATCAACATTGCTGCCTCCATGATGATGTGGGAGTATTTCCTTCAGGACCTACGGGACCATAGTAGTAGCTAGATGGCTTCTTCTCTCTCTCTTTTTGATCTTCAATACAATGATCTCCTTTGAGATCAATCCGATGTAATTCTTGTGGTGTGTTTGTTGGGATCCGATGATTTTTGGATTTATGATCAGATTGTTCATTGGATATAATGGAATCTTTTCAAGTTTCTTTGTTGTATAATTGTGTAGCTATGTATGCTTTCCGAGTTATTTGTAGGGTAACGCAGCAGAAAACAAAAAAAATTCGACCTACGCAGCAGCCCAGGACCACTATGGAGACTGCATACAAGGTTTGATCTTTTCGTTACCGACTCGTAGCGCAGCGGAAGTGGAGTCGATGACGATCGGCGATGCAGATCCCCGCAGCTAGGATTTACAACCTCCCAACCGCGAGGATGTATACCCTCATCCGCACCTCGGACAGCCCTCTAGGAGGCGGTCGGCCAGTCCCTCGGACAGTGTCACGGACAGCCCTTCGGGAGGACCCTTGAAACTCGGACGGTAACTCGGACAGCCCTCCGGGAGGACACTCGAACAGCCCCTCAGTCAAAAGGACGAAACTATGACCTCTCTACAGGGTTGCACACATACGGTCACTAGTAGAAAATAGGGCTTTAGTCCAGGCAGGGCCAGCCCATTAATCTTGGTTCACTCACAAACCGGGACCAAAGGGGGCATCGGTCCTGGTTCGTGAGGCCAGGGGCATTGGTCCCGGTTCGTCTGGCCCCTTTGGTCCCGGTTCCAGCCACGAACCGGGACCAATGGGCCTCGCTCCTGGCCCACAACCATTGGTCCCGGTTCGTGGCTGGAACCGGGACCAAAGGGGGGCCTTTAGTCCCGGTTCCAGCCACGAACCGGGACCAATGAGATGCCTATATATACCCCCTCGCCCGCGAGCAGAGCAGTGGAGTGCTCTGTTTTTTGGGTCGGCCGTGGGAGAGCTTTGTGGTGCTCTAGCTCACCTCGTATGCACATGAGGTGTTTGATGAAATGCTCGAGCCACACTTAAGTTTTCTCCTCTCGAAGCTCCTTGTCCAAGCTCCATTTTCCTCGAGATTTGTCTAGGTTTGGCGGTCCGTCCTGTTCCGTCCCCGTCCTCACCGCCGTCGATCGCCCGCGCCGATCTCGTCACCGGCACCACAGTGGTGAGCCTCTTGGTCTTATCTTCTTTGTAAAAGAAAAAAGTTCTTACTTGTATGATTAAGATAGATACTTGTGTAATTTTCTTACATTTATTATTGTTTGTTATTATATATATTTGAGAGAGGAAGAATGCCGACTATTGTCGTGGGGGTCGCTTCTGTTTGTTGAGTTTCCTGGTAGTTGCCTTCAATCAATTTTAGATCAACTATGAACATAGGAAATGTCTGACGATGAAAATGATTTCGGTATGTGCGAATACTGTGAAGACGAGCGCGGCCTGTGCGACAAAAAATTCTTATTTGGTGGTAGGTGCTTCAGCATCAAGCTGGATGAGACCTTCGAAGTGGATACAGTAAGTCACAACGACAAGTCTTTTTTCGTAATTAAGCATGACTTCTGCTTCTTTTGCTTCAACTTATAATTTTAATTTTTTACTATTCTACTAGCGTATCCCCTGCCATGCAAGAATTTATGTCTTGGATAAGATTGGTTTCAGTCCTATGGAAACTATGGAGGTAAAGATAGTTCACTTGAGGACCGAGCATGGTTATACTTTTGCCGCAAAATTATACAATGCAGACACCTACACCTATTTTGAATGCAAAAATTGGAGATCACTATGCAAGGCTTATGCATTTGAGCCTGATATGCTTATCACCTTTGATATTCGTCCGGAAGATGATATTGAAGGTAATATCGACATCTGGGTCGATGTGCAGACGCCTCCAGTTCTACCATTATGTGAGTTTCTCAACCATATTTATGTCTTGGATATTGTTTATTCAAAAATAGTTGACAACTAATTTCTATTGACAGCTTATTTCCATTCAAGCAAACATGTCCAGCACTTGGTAGACATGACCTACTACTGTCCCTGGGCTGAACTAAACTGCGAGGAGATAAGTCATTATGTTTCATGGCTTGAGGATCTTGATACTGTCAAGACAAATTATTTCCCTGGACTTGAAAATCTTAGTACTCAAAACGTGCGACCACTAGCGTGCGTATTGAACTACGGTCATATCTATTTAGGAAAGATGGTAAGATTTTTACTATTTGTCCTCAGTGCATCTTTTGCATACATTATTTTTTAAGCTAAACTTCATTGCTAAGTATGTTACTACGATGTTCTTCAACAGGGACTCCCAATGATAGTTGTGCCTCATTGGGTCGAGCCTAAAGGTCGCATGGCAATGGTTAGCTTACGGCCAAGACATCCTACATTGCACATGAGTGCATTCAGGATTTCTAAAAGCGAGCAAGTCTTAATAGTCAAAGACTGGAGCAAAATTGTGAAGGATCGCAGAGAAGTACTAGGGGGCAGCAATCAGAAGCGCAGCCCACAATTAGGAGACAAGTTCATCTGCATGCTCCAATATGATGAAGCAGGAGTGCTACACATGTTCTATGCTATTTTACCTGAGAGAGAGCAGCAGGAGTGATTAGCTAGCTAGAATGAGTTTGAAGATGATGATGTGCTACACTATGACTATGATGATTAAATAGCTAGTGTTGGTGGTAATGACTACGATGATTATTATTAGCTAGTGTTGGTGGTGATTAGATAGCTACACTATGACTATGATGATTAAATAGTGTTGGTGGTAATGACTATGATGATTATTGGCTTTGAATGGTGCATTTTGAACACACAAAAAGTCTGGAGTTCAAATAAGTTCAAAAAAAATGAAATCCCTTTGTAACAGACGAGTTTCCGTATGAAACCTTGATACTTCGAAAGAGATTGCCCGTTTTTGTACACGAAGTGCATCCAGTTTTTGCTGTAACCCTCTCAACTTTTTAGCACAAACTATGTTGGTGAAATGATGATACCATGCCAACTTTCAACCTTTTCAGAGTTCATTTGTAGTGCTTTTCAATTTCAGGGTCATTTAGCGCAAAAAGAATGAACTAATAGCAAAAAGAATGAACTTAAAATAATCAATTAAAATATTCTGTTACGATCAACTAAAACAAAACTATAATATTCTTCAATAGCAAAAAGAATCAACTAAAAAGCTTTTATAAAACTCTAATAGCAAAAGGAATCAACTAAAAAGCTTTTATAAACCTCTAGTATTTTTGAAACTAAAATTATATAAAATTTATGCAACTAAAAATTATCAAAGTATTTTCTGTTCAAAACATTAATGGCAAAATGAATTTCCATAAAGAATTTTTTTGTTAGAAAAGCAAAAAATTATCATAAAGAATTTTTTGTTAGAAACTAAATAAAAAAAATCTGTTTTGAATATAATGTTAAAACACAGTAATATTAAATAGCAGGAAAAAGAATCACTCAAAAATCTATTTTTATAGTAAAGTTATTCACAAACTAGTGATTCACACAAATTTTAAAGAATTCAAATTTGAAAACTAATGGCACTAACAGAAAGTTTATAATTTTTGTGACCTAACAGCAAAAAGAATTAAACAAAAACTGTGGTCAAACTATTGTCAAATCTGGTCAAACTGTGGTCAAACTATGGTCAAATCTGGTCAAATTGTGGTCAAACTATGGTCAAACTACTTATTCAAGAAATATTAGTGTTAATAAATAATTATTGTTTTTTAGAATAATAATTTCAAACTCAAACGATGCTTAATGCTCAAGTTCAACTCCTAAGGGTTAATAGGATTGACAACTTAGTTTTGTCAGGAAAACAACAAGTGCAGACTTGGAAACTAGGGGGAATAGAACTCGAAAGTTAAGCGTGCTCAGGCTGGAGTAGTGAGAGGATGGGTGACCGGCCGGGAAGTTAGACGATTTGGAATGAGTGGTTCATAATTGAGCAGTGATGAGGGGTGATTAGAGATTGAATTGTCAAATAATTCAGAAATTTGAAAATAAGAAAATATTCAAAATTTTATTTATCAAAAAAATTCAAAAAACAAAATTTCAGAAAAATTCCTTTAGTCCCGGTTGGTTTTACCAACCGGGACGGAGCTCCAGAGAGCGGCCACGTGGAGGGCCTTTAGTCCCGGTTCGTAACACAACCGGGACTAAAGGGGGGGGCCTTTAGTCCCGACCCTTTAGTCCCGGTTTGTGAACCAGGACAAATGGGCCTTATGAACCGGGACAAATAAGCCTTTTTCTACTAGTGGGTGTCATCTATCCGGCAGGGCTTCGCCGTCCAGAACTAATTCCCACCGGAACCCAAACAGCCTTTCGGCACTACGAAACTATTTCGTGGGAGGGAGAGAGAATGCCAGATCATGCATGGCTTGTGTGAGAGAGTTGGAGTGGGGATCGAGAGCTCCTCTCCACCTCCTTATATAGTGGAGGAAGGGGTGGGGGGGGGGGGCTGAAATTCAGCCCACAAAACATGCACCCACCAAACAAGGAAAACATGTTCCCATCAAACATGGAGAAAACATGTTCCCTTTTCCATGGTGTTCCCCCATGGGGCCCCAACTTCCTCCCAACACTCTCCACCATTTGTGGGAGTTGCCCCCCACCATGGGGGGCCCTCCAACACCTTTTATCCAGTCACAAGGGGCTGCCCCCCCAAGGGGAGGCGCCCCAAAAATAGCCCCCACGTATCGTGGGATCTTGTCCCCTCACGCAGGGACAAGATGTTTTCCGCGACTGTTACTTCTGGAAAATTCTGGAAGGTCCCAGAACATTTCCGGCACCCTCTAAAATTATCTGGACGTGCTCTGGAACATTTCCGGTATGGTGGTTTAATTTAAAACCATCTTCGTTTACTTTGTAAACAATCCCGACAGCTCCGAAAACTTTTTTTCGGTTTTTTATCCAGAAAAATTCCAGAAGTTACCAGACCAATCTGGCAACCTCCAAAACGTTTCTAGTGCTTTTCGAAACCTTTTTGGATCAATGGTTTTGTCCGAAACAACTTTTCAGTTTTACTGAAACTTTTTCGGTGTTCTCTCCGGAACCTTTCCGTTGTCTTCGAAACTTTTCCAGTGACTTTCTCTCGGACTCCTTGTCTAGTATTCAGCAGATAGATGACCCTTAAGCATGCGACCCTATAGGTTCGGTGAAGTATAGACATGACCGGAACACTTTTCAATCAATGATCAGCATTGGAGCCGTGGACACCCATATTGACCCCTATACCCACATGAATGAATATTCGAGTGAACCTCCAGTTGCCATGTGCTATTCCTGTTGCTTCATGATATGTTACAAATACCCGAGGTGAGACATGTTGGCATCCCCGTGGATCAACAACTTGTCCACTATGCCAGTTACCTCGTTACCGGTATTGTCCTAGTTTCTTATCACCGTGTTCCGGCATCCCTGTGATCAAATCACCTTGTGTTCGGCCAGACGATGATGGATACCGTAACACCGAGAGGGCCCAGAGATATCTCTCCATTGTCGGAAGAGCAAATCCCAATCTCGAGCTATCAATTTACTTGACACACTTTTCCATGAACCCCAAAGTTCATGAAGCAAGTATGAAGAAACTTGATACTCTCATGGTCTAAGGAATTATGCAAACATTAACTTCTCTGTGTTATTAACCATTAACTTGTGATGAATGTATCTCATAGCGTAACAGCAATTCTGGTCAATTCAACACAAATGTTCTACCAACATTGTGCCCTCAAAGTTGCTGGCATAGACATGCCCATGATTGGGAAAACATAATCATCATGCAACACTTGAGCTAGTCTTAGAAGCACGACTAGGAATACATTTTACCGTTTATTATTCCACACGTGCACATGGGTTTTCCCCAGAGCCTTTATGGATATACAGGCTTGGGAACCACATCAGTTATAGCATGGAACATAAACATAATCATGAACTTGGAGATAAATAATATCATTTATTATTGCCTCTAGGGCATATCTCCTACAGACTCCCACTTGCACTAGAGTCAATAATCCAGTCAATGCTAATGCACTTTACACCTATGGCATACCGGTGTAAAATATGCTTCGCATGTGGTATAGCCTGATGTCCAACAGATCTGACAACTTCAGCTCCGTGTGTGTCTTTTCATATCCTCGCGTTTTCACGCTTTCACAAAATTCATATTTTGTGTGAACTTGGCTTTGTATGTATGTGAATCATAGGTCGAACCTGGATTCCTCAGACTGAGTTATGGAGCAACTACCTGCAGTAGTGTCCCATTGACAAAAGTCATCTTAGAACCATACTAAGTTCATGAATGAACTATATGATTCAACATCTTCTTTGTCGCTTTAAAAGTGGCAACATACTTTGCCTCTGTTATAGAATTCGCCACAGTAACTTGTTTGGAACATTTTCCAACTAACTGTGCCACCACATTGTGTGTTACACAAAACCCTCAATTTAAATCGAAAATCGCATGGAGCATTGATGAAGACTGTATCGATGTAATTACTTACAACGAGCACTTCATAATCTCTGCTTGCGAGAAAACATGTCATCAGTACTACTCTAGTACTCAATGACATCTTTCACTGTTGTCCCATGATCAGTACTTTGATCACTTTGGTATCTATACTCGCAACATCTTTGGAGTATTGGACATATCTGGTTGTTTTACATACCATGGAATACATGATTGATCCAAACACAAGAGTGTGTGGAATCTCCATCATGTATTTTGCTCATCAGTGTTTTGGGACACCGAGTCTTGCAAAAACTCTTTCCATGTGACTTCGGCAAGAATCACTCCTTGGCGTTTTAAATGCTAAAAAGTTTTAGCATCTTGTCAATATGTATTCATTGCTTAGCCCCATTAGGTAAACCTATCTCCATATATAGATTAACATGCCTAATATTGAGGCTATTTAGCCCAAGCACTTCATTGAAAAACTATTTTCAAATGAAGTTCTAATTCGTGTCAAGAAATTTATTTCCAATTAACAATGTGTCAAGCACACAACATTTCTAGAAATATTATTATGCTCCCACTTACTTTCTTGAATCACAAGCATGTCCATTACCCATTTGATGAAGTCAAACTCTTTTGACCATTTCATCAAAAACGAAGATTCTAACTCCATTTTTCTCTCTTTTGTCCATTGCTGGAACTCTGTAGTTTGCATACTTACTAGCATCCTCTGGAATGACAAAATACCTTGGACTGTAACACATGCAAGTCCTTGGTTTCATTTCCATCAGATGGAAATCCTTTCATTATCCATGTTTCATATCTCATGATTGACATATGTATTAATTGCTAGTTCAACCCGAACCGACTTTAAGCATCGCTACGGTGAAACAACCTCATCGTAGTCAACTCCTTGAACTTGTTATTGCAACAAGTCGAGCTTTATGGATAAAACATTTTTATCCGTATCAATTTTAGTTCCATAAATATTCGTTAGACTCTTAAGTCTTCCAAAAGGTGTATCAAGATTTTAATCTTGAATCACTTATATGGAAACTATCTCAGATTGTATTGGCATTTAGCCAATTCTGAAGTCGGGGCCCATCAACGCTTCCTTGTGTATCATAGGTATACTGTTGTCTAACAACAATATCTCGTATGCGCACCTGAGAGGTTTGCACGAGTTTTTCCTATGTGGTTCAGCTGCAAGTTCGACTGAAGTCCATACATCTCATGTAGAGGCTTCCGTATCAGTCGCAGTAGAAAACTCTGGAATTACTTCCAACGTCTCTTTCCTTTGACCTGATGATGAAGATACTGTTTATCTCGTCGAGTTGCACTGTTCTCTCACTCACCTTTATGAAAGAACCATTTTCTTCAAAAAGCATACCGTTCTTTGTGGCAAACCTATTTGCCTCGGTATAGTGAGGGAGGAATACCCAATTGCTTGGGATAACATACAAAGAAGCACTTGTCTGATTTGGAATAGGTTTGTAACCATTTACACAAGCCCCATTTTCCAAATGTTTAAGAAAAGATATAACATGGTTGGGCGTACCATACCATGGCATCATTTCAACAGACCCGATGGAGCTCTTTTCAGTGTAAAAGCCACAGTCTCTAAAGCATCACTCTTTAAAAGGGATAATGGCAAATTTATTTATGTCATCTTTGATCTTAACATGTCATGAATGGTTCGATTACATCTTCACGGACATTCCACTTGCAGTGGTGTTCTGGGAGGTGCAAGTTATGAAACTCCTTTCACAACTCATCAGACATTCGCTAAACTTGTAACTCAAATATTCCTTTCTGCAATCGAATTGTAGAAACATAATTTTCTTGTTACAATAACTTCTACTTCATTTTGAAAACCTTTTGAATGATTTCAAAAGATCCAGACTTATGTCTCATCAAGTAAATATCCATACATCTACTTGAGTCATTTATGAAGATAGATAAATCCACTACTTGCAACAACATTTATTGAACTACACACATCAAAATGTATGATCACCAATAAGTTTGTTGCTCGTTCCTTATGGCCTGTGAACCGTATTTTCAGTCACTTCACTTTTCGGAGGAAAGTTGCAAGTGTCAGGTGATTCAAAATCAAACGACTTCAAAATCCATCATAATGGAATTTTCCATGCGGGTTTCTCCAATGTGACCAAATGCAGTGCCACACTTGTGTGGTATTCTTTTAGTCTTGCAACATTTAGCGTCAGTGTTTATGGATGTATCATATTACCATCAATATTCATAACATACGTCCCATCTTGGATGGAAGCATGGCCCTTCATGTTTATTCATAATACTGAACAACAATTGTTGTTTTTATGAACAACTCTTTTGCAATAAACATTGTGCAATGGGCTAGAGTGTATGAAACTCTAAAATGAATTATGAAAGTAAACACAGAGGTAATATATTATTATCATTATTCATAACATACATCTCATTCATAATGAAAGTATGGCCCTTATGTTATTCATAACACTGAACATAAAAAGTTCTCTTATGAACAACCTTCTTGCAAGATACCTTATGCAAAGGGCTAGAGTGTATGAAACTCAAAAATGAATTATGAAAGTAAATACATAGGTAATACACCTATGGAAGGTATAGTAATATTTACTATGTTCCATTTGTGTATCTCAACCTCATTCCTGGCTAGTCTTTCAGGCCATAGTAGTTCTTACATTGAGTTGCAACAAAATGCAATCTAGCGGGTATCTTTGTGATTAACTCACAATACCCAAGAATCAGTGACTAACAATTTAATCATAATTCCCAAGAACTATATCTTTGAACAGCCTTCTATACATCAAAAACTTGTATGACATTCATACATGAGCTGGATATTCCAGTCTTCTTTCTTATTGCCTTTATACTTCTAACAGTTTAACTTTCAGTATTTATCCTACTCTCAGAAGAAGCACTCAACTTAAGAGTGGCGTTAGCCCTGGACTTCCTAGGTGTGAAAGTCTTACTAACACCCTTCAAACATTTCCTTCCTCTTTAAGTTGTTGTTTTATTCACCTTCATTTACATGACAGGCGTTCTACTGGATCCCTTTCCTATCAGTCTAACGCATAGTAAACTCCTTTACTAATAGTTTGCAAACAAACATTGCTTTGGATATCTCATATCTTTTAGCCGTTGTCTGTCTCTGAAATGATTTTCAGATTCCATGAATATCACATAACTATACAAACTTTCGAAGTTCGGGTCTCATGGAAGCAAACATATTGCACTTGACTTAAACGGAATTCTAGCTTTTGGATCGAAGGACGAGAGTCACATGATCCATAGCATTAGCGGGAGAATACCGAAATCATGCGATAGGACAAAGTCCTTCTCGGCACTCTTGAGGACAATCCTCACATTACGTTACCAACCGTAAAGTTTTAACCAGATATTTAACAGCTATTCAATTTTAACAGGGAAGGTGGAAACGCGAGCCATTATTCTACAACCATTTTGCAAATCACACTTAGACAGTGTTCAAAATTAATTACACTGAGATTTAAACAAGTTAATTTTACAGTGCGCTCCCACTCAAATCAATATATCTCATAATTGATTGTGAGTGATTCAACATCCATATTATAATTCAACGCCAAGGATATATCCATCTCAAGTGACGAGAATTGCAATCGGTAGGCCAACTTGCCAATCACATCTTCATGTGACTCTTGTTCAACTTTCGATGGGCATGTTCTGAGCTCAGGACGCTCCTCCAGAACGTCAAGAAAACCAAGTGATCTTGCTGCGAGGTCTCAACTCACCCGCCTCACACTTCCCTCGTTCGTACCCATGTATCCATGTTATGCCCCAAAAAGTTAGGTGCCTTGACGGTGCTACACTTGGGAGAACACTAAATACTTGATATTTTTGTGTGAGATCACCCTAATAAAAGCGACTACCACGCAATCATGAAGGGTGCATCATAAGGGATAAACATCTCAGGCAATTCATAATAGCATGATATGGTATAGCCGTTTCTGACGGAGAAGTCTTGTATTTCTTCGTCTCCGGCATTCGCGTCGGTGTTCACCTTCGCGAAGATTGCCACCACCTTGTCGATGCTCCAGATGATATTGCTATCTCTATAGCTAATAAAATAATGCATTACAACAAGGTTGACACGCAGGTCATTTAAAGTGCAATCATATGGCTCCAGCCATCATGCCGAATCATGACACGCATGTCATGTTAATCAATTTACATTATATAGTCATCTCATACATAATCAAATTATTATGAGCACTGCTATACCACATCACATGCACATGCAAACCATCCTACAAAACCAAGTTTAGACGCCTCTAATTGGTTCATGCAAAAACTTGTTTTACGTGGCTTCTAAAGTTTCGAAACAAACCGAAGCTACCAACGTCCATCATCAAGTATGATAATTCAAGTTGCTAGATTAACTTCGCGGGGCATATGAAACACGAGATAATAAAATCTCGAGCTCCATACTGAACTTTGTCATACGCATGAACCCCGTGCAGATCATATCTGCATTGCCCTTTCGTCTGCGAAATTTCATCTTTCTTTTTAACTATGATGGAATTCAATGAACTGTTAGCACTTCGTTGATCAATCAGGACCGTGGATTGCCAGAACATTGAAACTCCACCATGCTGTTATGAAGATCAGAAATATGCAAATCCCAAGGAAGCAACAAGAATATCGGGTAACAGATTTCATCTGCTACCCACACAAATAATTTTCAGTAGCAGAACTCATCTACTATCTAATTATATTGTGCCATACCCATACATCTCATGTATTCTAGATCGCAACCTGCATCTATGCATAGCACGGCTCATGATGCCACTGTAGGGTAACGCAGCAGAAACAAAATTTTTCCGACCTACGCAACAGCCCAGGACCACTATGGAGACTGCATACAAGGTTTGATCTTTTTGTTACCGACTCGTAGTGCAGCGGAAGTAGAGTCGATGAAGATCGGCGGTGCAGATCCCCGCAGCTAGGATTTACAACCTCCCAACAGCGAGGATGTATACCCTCATCCGCCCCTCGGACAGCCCTCCGGGAGGCGGTCGGACAGTCCCTCGGACAGTGTCACGGACAGCCCTTCGGGAGGACCCTTGAAACTCGGACGGTAACTCGGACAGCCCTCCGGGAGGACACTCGAACAGCCCGTCGGGCAAAAGGATGAAACTACAACCTCTCTACGAGGTTGCAAACATACGGTGTCATCTATCCGGCAGGGCTTCGTCGTCCAGAACTAATTCCCATCGGAACCCAGACAGCCTTTCGGCACTACGAAACTATTTTGTGGGAGGGAGAGAGAATGCTAGATCATGCATGGCTTGTGTGAGAGAGTTGGAGTGGGGGTGGAGAGCTCCTCTCCACCTCCTTATATAGTGGTGGAAGGGGTGAGGGGGGGCTGAAATTCATCCCACAAAACATGTACCAACCAAACAAGGAAAACATGTTCCCACCAAACATGGAGAAAACATGTTCCCTTGTCCATGGTGTTCCCCCATGGGGCCCCACCTTCCTCCCAACACTCTCCACCATTTTTGGGAGTTACCCCCCACCATGGGGGGCCCTCCCAACACATTTTATCCAGCCACAAGAGGCTGCCCCCCAAGGGGAGGAGCCCCAAAAACAGCCCCCACGTATCGTGGGATCTTGTCCCCTAACGCAGGGACAAGATGTTTTCAGCGACTGTTACTTATAAAAAATACCGGAAGGTCCCAGAACATTTTTGGCACCCTCTAAAATTATCTGGATGTGCTCCGGAACATTTCCGGTATGGTGGTTTAATTTAAAACCATCTTCGTTTACTCTGTAAATTATCTCGGCAGCTCCGAAAACTTTTTTTAGTTTTTTGTCTAGAAAAATTTCAGAAGTTACCAGACCAATCTAGCAACCTCCAAAACATTCCCGGTGCTTGCCGAAACCTTTTTGGATCAATGGTTTTATCCGAAACAACTTTATGTTTTACCGAAACTTTTTCGGAGTTCTCTCCGGAACCTTTTTGTTGTCTCCAAAACTTTTTCAGTGACTTTCTCTCGGACTCCTTGTCTAGTATTCAGCAGATAGACGACACTTAAGCATGTGACCCTATAGGTTCGGTGAAGTATAGACATGACCGGAACACTTTTCGATCAATGATCAGCATCGGAGCCGTGGACACCCATATTGACCCCTATACCCACACGAATGAATATTCGAGTGAACCTCCAGTTGCCGTGTGCTATTCCTGTTGCTTCACGATATGTTACAAATACCTGAGGTGAGACATGTTGGCATCCCCGTGGATCAACAACTTGTCCACTATACCAGTTACCTCGTTACCGGTATTGTTCTCTTTTCTCGTTACCGTGTTCCGGCATCCCTGTGATCAAATCACCCTGTGTCTGGCCAGACGATGATGGATACCGTAACACCGAGAGGGCCCAGAGATATCTCTCCATGGTCGGAGGAGCAAATCCCAATCTCGTGCTATCAAGTTACTTGACACACTTTTCCATGAACCCGTAAGCCGTCGTAATAGTCATCCATTTACGGATGACGTTTAACAAACCCCAAAGTTCATGAAGCAAGTATGAAGAAACTCGATACTCTCATGGTCTAAGGATTTATGCAAACATTAACTTCTCCGTGTTATTAACCGTTAACTTGTGACGAATGTATCTCATAGCATAACATCAATTCGGGTCGATTCAACACAAATGTTCTACCAACATTGTGCCCTCAAAGTTGCTGGCATAGACATGCCCATGATTGGGAAAACACAATCATCATGCTACACTTGAGCTAGTCTTAGAGGCACGACTAGGAATACATTTTACCGTTTATTATTCCACACGTGCACATGGGTTTTCCCCAGAGCCTTTATGGATATACGGGCTCGGGAACCACGTCAGTTATAGCATGGAACATAAACATAATCATGAACTTGGAGATAAATAATATCATTTATTATTGCTTCTAGGGCATATCTCCTACATTATTTGCCTTCTCTGGCCAAGATAGATGGGTAATTCTTCAGAGGGAGTGGTGCATAGTAGTGGGTTCAACCTCACAGTGATCTATATCCCAGTGACAGAATGGGGAGAAGACACGTGATGTGTTGTTGCTACTAAGGATAAAATGACGAAGATTGATCTTATTGCTAGGTTTCTTTCTGTCTATATCCTGTCATCTTTCTTATTGCGTTTCTTTGTTTTTCATTAAACTTAATACCTTGATATGCATGCCGGATAGCTGTTTCGGGATGGAGTAACACTAGTAGATGCAGTTGGATTATGGTCTACTTGTCACGGACGTGATGCCTATACAAGATTATGCCATGAATGATCATAGTTATGAATGCTGCTGATCTGTCAATTGCCCAACAGTAATTTTTTTACCATGCCACTACCTGCTTTTGAGAGAGATGCCACTAGTGAACCTATGGCCCCCGGTTCCATTCTCTATTAATACTTGTGTCGCTCTATTGCTCTTTTTATTTACTTTTATTGTTTTGCCATTTTTCCATATCACTATCTATCACTATTTACTTTTAACCTTGCAACTAGCAAGATGAAAGGATTGATAACCCCCTTTCCAAGTTGGGTGCAAGCATTTATTTTGTTTGTCTGCAGGTGCTGCTTATCTTGTTAGCTTGTAGACTCCTACTGGTTCGATTAAACCTTGGCTCTTAACTGAGGAAAATACTTTCTGTTGCTGTGCTGCATCACCCTTCCTTTTCGGGGAAATCGAACGACTCCTACAGGAGTAGCAGAAGAATTTCTGGCGCCGTTGCCGGGGAGTCTGCTTCTACCTAATTAGGTACCTTTGCACAAACCCTTTTATTTACTTGTTTTATTTTCTTTCCTAGTTGCCATTTGCCTTTTCTTTGCTAGCAAAAAATTTCTAAAATACCAAAAAAATCTTGTGTAACTATTTTTGCTTGTGTTGCCACTATGTCTACTCCTGAAAATACCAAGCTATGCGATTTCTCTAGTACTAATAACAATGATTTTATTAGTACTCCTATTGCTCCTCCCGCCACTAGTGCAAAGTCTTGTGATTTTAAAGCAGCTTTGTTAAATCTTGTGAGAGATCAAACTCCTAAAAGAGTTATCGCTAAAAATTCTACTCCCGTCCTCCAGAAATAGTTGTCGCTCAAACAGATGTATCTAGACGTATTTCAGTGCTAGATACATCTGTTTGAGTGATAATTATTTCTGGATGGAGGGAGTAGTAAAGATAGTCCTAGAGATAATCATGAGGAAACACCTAAAAAATCTATCCATGACAATGATTCTCGTGATAAAGAAGTGTCTTCAGCTTTGCAAACAAAAAAATTCCGTATAGGGAGTGGAGACATCATTGGAAAAAGTGTTATTCAAGAATTCTTTACTTGTGTGGGAACTACCAGCAATAGGGGGATCTATTCTTGCAAAAACTACTAGTTATGTGGATGCTATAATATTGCTTGTGGTTGAACTTGAAAGAAAATTTATACATATGCATCCTGCCTTGCAAAGAGTGTTTCTTGAACTCCCTAATATTCATGATCCTTAAGTTAAATGAGTGACTACTATTTTCTTAATGCATGAAATTGGTTTTATAATGAAAGAGGCTATAGAGATTTTTGATTATTATGGAATAAATCATGAATGCCCACTTATAAAAGAAGTTCTTTATAATCAAGACATTATAAGAAAACTAAAATCTATAGATTATGAAGCTTTTGATGAAAATGCTAGAAAAAGGGTCACGCCTTCAATTTTAGTTGAGAAACTTTTTGAGGATACTAATGGTAAATTTTCCTTAGGAAATGAAGGATTGGAATATGAACTTGAGGAAAAATTATCTAAACAAATCTCTATGAAGGATTTGATGATGAACCACCTCCGCCAAAAGTTGATTTTATAAATGTTGAACCCACTAAATATAGTCCTTTCAATTATTTGTGCATGCCTATTAGACAACTTGTTGCCGAAAGGAGGGAATATGAGAGATACGTACATGATCTATCTTTTGATAAAAATTGATAGATTGCATTATGCCTAGCTAGAGAGCATTAAACAATAGCGCTTGTTGGGAGGCAACCCAATAGGTATCCCTTATTTTTATTTTTTTTAAGTGTATCAACATTATTATTGCTACTGTAGTAATTGTGTTTGTATCTTTTATTTCAAAAAAGTGCCAAACTAAACCTTTGGGATGTTGCAAATGCTTGTTTGTTAGGTTCTGTGCAGAAATGGAAACTTTTGCATCCAGTGTTTGAATTTTAATTCTGTACTGGAACGTGATCAATTTCTGAAATTTTTACACATCACTGAGTTACAAATTGTCTGCATTGTACTAATTGTTCAGAATTTTGGAGTTACAGAAGTATGGCTAAAAATAACATCTTTACGTACTATTCTGTTTTTGACAGATTCTGTTTTGTTTTCTTTGTTTGCTTGTTTTAAAGTTTCCATGGCATATATTGTGACGCACCCGAACATAATCGTGCACTAATCATTCATGCAGCAGGCACGATCACGAATGGTGACTCCACTGTAGTATCACAACACAACTTTGCGATACAAATTAAACATAAATCTTTATATTACAGACCAGGGTCACGACGACAGAATACATCAGTACAGATAGCAAGTTAAGTCTGGGTATAGACAAGTTAAACAAGTTTTGCCTTAAGAAAGCTGAGCATAATAGCGACACTTGACCGAAAAGGTGCAGGCCTCCTGCCCGGGACCTCTGAACTACTCGTCGGCGATGTCCTACTCCAGATAGTAACCAGCGTCGGGATCCTCTGGCTCCAAGGTGCCATCATCTGAACGCAGCAACCGGGTTGTAGAAAAAGAATAGCAAAGCAATGGTGAGTACTCATCCAAAGTACTCTCAAGACATACATCATAACTAAACTACATATGCATCAGTATCAAAGGATTTGTGATATATCTTTGGACTATACTACGGAAATGCCAGAATAAGGGGGAGAAACTCAACTTAACAAAGACTACCAGCATCTTGCAGCAATAGAAGAGAGTAGCGAATATGATACCAACTTGAACCTAAATATAGCAGCAGCATACCCAGAGATCCTCCCTCGACTCCCTGTGAGAAAGCGATCGCCGAGTATTCCTATCTATTATCTGGGTGTATTTTAACAAGTATCCGGTTTAAGTTGTGTAAGCATGGGATACATCTCCAAGTCGTCCTGTTACCGTGGACACGGCTACTCGAATAGTTTAACTTCCCTGCAGGGGTGCACCACATTACCCGACATGCTCGATTACCCTATGGCTGGACACACTTTTCCGCAAGTCTGCCTGGCCTCAGATGATCGACACGCCGAAGTCCTACCTCAGCTCTCCAGAGGGGTCACCCAGCGGTCTACATCCTAAGCATGAAGAGGGTTGTTCGGCCGCTCACCACTAAGCACTCCGGCATGTTGCGAGACTGGCCGGGGACCAAGCCCACCTCTGCATCAGCAGTAGGCAGTATCCGCTCACCCCAACAATCAGCCCACATCTCTGAACTGTGACATCTGGGTAGCCTTCGGGAGGAACTAACGACGCTGAGAGGCCCTTAACCATCATCCCACATGGTGGTTAGCGCATATATGCCAGTGGAAAATCTCAGATCAAATACCCTGAACTCATTAGCGTGTTATTGTTAAATAACCGCAGACACGACCAGGGCCCAGGCCCACCTCTCTCTGGAAGGTCTCCACCCGCTCTGTCGTTCCGCCACAGTGAATCACTCACGGGTGCTCTCCGAGCCCTCCCGACTTTAACATAACATGTATAGTGTAACAATATAAAGTAAATCCATCATCATCGCCTAGAGGGATCGTGGCCCAATAGTATAGCATTGCAAACGGACAAGGGTGTAGGGCCACTGATGGGACTCTAGCATATCTAAACTAGGCATGATAGGATAACATGTAAGGTATCAACAACAGGCAACAAAAGCAGGCTATGCATCAGAATAGGAGCTACCAATAGAACAACAACTACATCGATAACTAATGCAAGAATGTAGAGAGAAAGAATAGGTGATATCGGAATGATCAAGGGGTTGGCTTGCCTGCCAGCTCTGCCGCGGAAGAAAAATCATCAGGGACGTAGTCGTGCTTAGGGCCCATGATAGTCTACGGGTCTACCGATAAAAGCAAACGAGGGGGAACAAATAAATAGAAGAGCAAACAAATGCAACACAATGCATGACATGGGAAAACATGATGAATATGTGCTCTAATGCATTACTAAGTATTTTAATTGAAGAGGGGAAATATTTGGCAATATTTTCCCAGCTCCAGATATTATTTTGATAATTGATCTGGTAGCAAAAGTTCAAGGTTCATTGTGATGGAGGGGTTTGTCATGCATGCAGATGATATATTCGGATTCGTTATATTTTCTGATCATTTTTCATATATAAATTATTTTCATCTGAGTTATTATTTATTTTATATGATTTGCCCAAAGTTTTAATGATTTTCTATTTTTTTGGAATTTATTTAATTTCGAAATATATTAAATGGAAATTGCTATGGGTACACAGAAGTTTAGAGAAGACGGATGAACCAGCAAGTTGATTATACAGGTCATTGATTCTAGGAAGTGGATACTTGTTCTTGATCGTCACCTAATTAACAGAACGATAATCAACAACCAAACAGTTAGTTCCATCCTTCTTCTTAACAAAGTGCGAAGGGGAACCCCATGCAGAAGAGCTAGAACGAATGAATCCTTTGCGAAGTGATTCTTTGAGTTCCTGCTTGAGCTCAAGAAGTTCATGTGGCGGCATCTTATATGAACGCTTGGCGATAGGAGCAGTGCCTAGTTTAAAGTCAATGACTAACTCGACAGCTCTAACCAAGGGTACTCCTAGAAGTTCTTCTGGAAAGACATCCTAGAAGTCACAGACTACCGGAATGTTCTCGATGTTATCAAGTGGAGACGCGTTCAAAGCATTTAGGGCATATATCTGGGTCTTGGTAGTCTGGATCTTTCAGACTTTGTATTTGATCGTCTGGCCGGAAGGGTGTGTGAGTTGGACTATTTTAGCGACACAGTCAATAGAAGTGTTATGGGATTTCAAATAATCCATACCAAGGATAACATTGATATTGGAAGACTTGAGGACAATGAGTGAGGCAAGGAATTTCAGTCCTCTGATTTCAATCTAGTTGTTGTGGCATATGTTGGAAGAGTGCAAATGACTTCCCGGGGTACTAATAGCTAGCAGGGGATATATCTCTTCACAAGTTATGCCATGCATGGAAGCAAATATTCTAGATATGAATAAATGTGATGCTCCTGAATCAAAAAGAACGGAAGCAGGTACTGAGTTAACAGGAAGGGTACCCATCACGATATTCGGTTCCTCCTGAACTTGTTCAATATCAACATGGTTGGCATGACCACGACCGAATGCAGGCAGCCTGGCGTTAAAGTTCCTGGGCTGAGGGTAGCCACGGCCAATTCCACGGCCAGCAGAAGGAAGTGTAAACTAATTTTGACTGCAATCTCTGGCACGGTGACCTGGCTGTCCACACTTGAAGCATAGACCATCATTGGGATGGGGAGCCATAGTATTGGGTTGTCCACCTTGAACCCTGAGCTATCTTGGCGAGGGAGGCCGACAAGGTGCAACATAGGAAGTCCTCAGAGCAGGGGCAGTTTGATGATAGACGTTGTGAGGAATCCACATTCGGCGCTTCTGAGCAGACGGGCCCGAAGATGAGCCAATGTAACAAGTGCTCTTGAGTGTTTCCTGGTGCTCAGCCTAACTGGTTTCAGCTTGGATAGCCTTGTTAACCAGTGCTACAAAGTTTGGGCACTCAAGGAGACTAAGTGCATGCTTCAGATTAGGGGCCAATCCTACACGGAACTTCTCTTGCTTGCGAGTGTCGGTGGAGACATCATCTTCAGCGTAGCGGGACAGATCGATGAACTGCCTCTGATAGGCATCCACTGTCTTCTTGCCCTAAGTGAGGTTGCAGAATTCCCTCTTCTTCTTGTCCATCAGACCTTGAGGAATGTGGCGGGCATGGAAGGCAGTCTGGAATTCAAGCCAAGTGATGACTGTTCCAACGGGCAGCATACGCCTGTGGCTGTCCCACCATTGTGCAGCGGGACCCTTTAGATGGTACGCCGCAAAGGTGACATAGTTGGCAGGGGATACACCGGCTGATGTCATCTCGAAAGTGATGTTGCGGAGCCAATCATCAATGTCCAGTGGCTCAGTTGAGTTGTGGAAAATTGCTGGGCTGAGGTGCACGAAATCCTGAAGTGAGATTGGCCCAGGTTGCTGTTGGTTATTGTTGTTGTTCTCCATCTCGTCCACTATCCCTGTGATGAACTGACTGTTCAACTCAAACTATTGCATCATAGCGGCGACATAGAGTGGAGGTGGTGGATTGTCGGCACCACGGCCATGACTACCACGAGCACCACCCCTAACCATCCCCAATAAAACAACAGGGGCATGTTAGCAAGTGCAATGGTTCGCAAGTATGGGTGGCAGGTGCATGGGTTTATTCACAAGTGTAAATGGCAACAAGGGAATGAAGCACAGCAGATACAAAGTGGTAACCATGTCTTGTATACTAATTCATAAACAGAGTTTACTACAAGCCCAAAAGTAGAAGTCTTAAAAGTAGGAGATATCCCAGGTGGCGCACAGCCACGCGACGAATACAACTACTACATATAGCAAGGCTACAACAGTCTCAGAAGAATCCACGGAATCCTGACAGCTGCATGTGATAAATCAAAAAGTCCACCACAAAAGGATACTGTGGTCCGTGAAGACTCTGATGTGGAAGCTGAAGCTCTGGCCGCAGACGAGGACCATGTACGGGAGTGTAACCTCTGACTGCAGGCCAACGAACACCAGGGGCATAACGGTCCTCGCAGGGTAGATCATAGACAGGGGAAACTGCATACATATGATGAGAGGAAGCAAGTGCGTCATAGCATCGTAAAGGCGCACTCGGGTGGCAAACAACTCATAGCGAAGAGCTCGGTTAGCATGATCCAGACCATCATCATGCTGGACAAAAATTAATGTAGGAGATGACTAGCACGAGAGAGGGGTGTATATACCAGTGTAGTATCCTTGCTCGCCCTCAGTGGAAGCAATCGCAATGTGTCTGAAAGGGGAATCATCCAACTCGTCGTATTCTCCATGAAGACATGTCAGACAAGCAAAGGCAGCATCATGGACTGCCATATCAACAGTCACTCCAACACCATAAGCGGTGTGCAGCACAGAGGTGGAGTGCTCCTCAAAAGAAATTATACAGACATCGGCATGGTACTGCTCCTGGTTAAAGTCGTGGTACTGCTCGTACATGGTGTACTCAGGGTGCCAGTGAAATCCCAAGTGGGTCAAAAGCTCAACCAACACCTCAGGGGCTCCTGGTACTCTAGCAGACATAGTCTGCTGCACGACCTGTCTTGTAGGAAGCATCTGAAAGAAAGAAGGTTTCAGAGGAATCAAACAACATAAGTTGAAGGTACTGCAAAAACAAAGGGATTAACTGGAACTGAATGGATCTCCGGAATGAAATCATCGCAAGAACCTAGAGTTAGAGTTAGCAAAATATATAACTCAAAGAGAAGAGAAGCTCAGAACCCAGAGTAAGGATGCAGAATAAAAGATCCTAACCCCATCCATATGCGACATGGGCCCGTAAGCCACACAACACACCTAGTAGTTCGAAAATAGTTCTTTCAAGACTAGAATCAACATCGGTCAAGAGGTTTGGGGGTTCCTACAGGCAGTCAGCTCAGATACCAATTTGTGACGCCCCCGAACTTAATCATGTACTAATCCTACACCCAGCAGGCACGATCACGAACAGTGACTCCACTGTAGTATCACAACAGAACTCTACGATAGAAATTAAACATAAATGTTTATATTACAAACCAGGGTCATGAGGACCCAATGCATCAATACAGATAGCAAGTTAAGTTTGGGTACACACAAGTTAAACAAGTTTTGCCTTAAGATGGCTGAGCATAATAGCGACACTTGACCGAAAAGGCGCAGGCCTCCTGCTTGGGACCTCCAAACTACTCGTCGGCGATGTCGTACGCCAGATAGTAACTAGCATCGGGATCCTCTGGCTACAAGGTGCCATCATCTGAACACAGCAACCGGGTTATAGAAAAAGAATAGCAAAGCAACAGTGAGTACTCATCCAAAGTACTCGCAAGACTTACATCAAAACTAAACTACATATGCATCAGTATAAAAGGAATGGGGCTATTGTTGGAGATATGCCCTAGAGGCAATAATAAACAATTATTATCTATCTCCAAGTTTGTAATTTACGTTTATGGTCCATGCTATAACTGCAATGATTCTCGAGTCTACAATAACAATGAGGCTCGGAGGGAAACTCAAGTGCACGTGTGGAATAATAAACGGTGAAATGTATTCCTAGTCATGCCTCTAAGACTAGCTCAAGTGTTGCATGATGGTTCTGTTTTCCTAATCATGGGCATGCCTATGCCGGCAATTTTGAGGATACAATGTTAGAAGAACACTTGTGTTGAATCGACCCGATTGTGTTATGCTATGAGATACATTCGTCACAAGTTAAAGGTTAACAACACAGAGAAAGTTAGTGTTTACATAATTCCTTTGACCATGAGAGTATCGACTTCCTTTGTACTTTCTTTGTAAACTTTGGGGTTTGTTAAATGTCATCTGTAATAGGGTGGCTATTACGGCGGCTTACGGGTTCACGAAAAAGTATGACAAGGAACTAGGTAGCTCAAGATTGGGACTTGCTCCTCCGTCGATGGAGAGATATTCTTAGGGCCCTCTCGGTGTTATGGTATCCATCATTGTCTGGCTAGACACAGTGTGATTTGATCACAGGGATGCCGGAACACGGGAATGAGAAAAGAGAACAAAACCGAAAACGAGGTAACTGGCAAAGTGAACAAGTGTTGATCCACGGGGATGCCATTAAGTCTCACCTCGGGTATTTCTAACATATCGTGAAGCAACCGGAATAGCATTTGGTAGCTGCAGGTTCACTCGAATAATTATACATGTGGGTATAGGGTTCAATATGGATGTCCACGGTTCCGCTATTGATCATTGATCGAAAAGTGTTCTGGTCATGTCTATACTTCACTGAACCTATAGGGTCACACACTTTAGGGTCGTCTATCTGCTGAGTACTAGAAAGGGAGTCCGTGAGAAAGTCACCAGAAAAGTTTCGGCGACGACGAAAAAGTTTCAGAGAGAAAACTGGAAGTGTTTCGGAGTTACCGAAAATGTTTCGGAGGTAAAAATCATCCTATCAGAAATGTTTCAGAATGCGTCCAGAATTAATTTAGGGGGTGTCAGAAATGTTCTAGACCTTCAGGAATTTTTTTGGATTGAACGGTCGCGGTAAAATATTTCATGAAAAGTTCTCATGAATAGTGGGATGACTAGTGGCAACACTATTAGGGTACAACCGCTATTTGGTGCCGTTTTGGAAAGCCATCTTTTGGGGCCTTCCCCTCAAGTTAAAGAGGATGACATGGGGGTGGTGGCCCCCCCCCCCCCACAAGGGGCCTCACACACATGTGGCCAGTTGGAGGAGGAGCTCCTCCATGGAGATCCACTATTCCCCCTTATGTCGGTTTTGGTGGAAAGATCTTGAGCCCCTTTTGATATTTCCCCCCTAGCCACTACCCCTTGATCCTCTTATAAATAGAGGTGGAGAGGGCCCTCCATATCATCCATTGTCTCTCAAACACAAGGCATGCATGATCTACCATCTCTCTCTCCCACACACAAAATAGTTTCGTAGAGCCGAAAGGCTGTTTGGTTTCTGGTAGGAAACCGTTCTGGATGATGAAGCCCTGCCGGATAGCTGACATCGTATGTGTGACACCCAGTAGAGAGATTCTAGTTTTGATCTTAGTTTGAGAGTGCCTCCCGAAGGACTATCCGAGTGACCGTCCGAGCTTCTGTCCGAGAGCCTCCCGGAGGGTTGTCCAGGTGACCGCCTGAGGGGTTGTCCAAGGGAGAACATCCTCGCCGTTGGGAGGTTTTAAAATCCTAGCTGCGATGATCTGCACCACCAATGTTTACCGACTCTCCTTCCACTGCTACTATGAGTTGGTAATGATTAGATCAAACCTTGTATGCATCTTCGTAGTGATCCTGGGCATGCTCGTAGTACCAAAATTTTTGTTTTCTGCTACATTCCTCAATACTAGCATCATGAGCCGTGCTATGCATAGATGCAGGTTATAATCTATAATACATGAGATGTATGGGTATTCCACAATATAATTTTGTAGTAGATGAGATCTATTGCTAAAAATTATTTGTGCGGGTAGCAGATGAAATCTATTACCCGATGTTCTTGATGCTTCCCATGAATTTGCGTAGTTCTGATCTTGATGGCATGGTGGAATTTTGGTAGAAAGTTCTGGCTATCCGCGATCCTTCTATGCTGCTCCTGAGTATGCTAGTTGTAGATCAATGACGTGCTTCAGTTCTTTGGGTTCCGCCATAGTTAAGAAAGATGAATGTTTCGCAGACTTAAGGGCAATGCAAATAGGTGTAGGAGATATGCCCTAGAGGCAATAATAAATGTTATTATTTATCTTCATGTTCATAATTATGTTTATGTTCCATCCTATAACTGCTATGGTTCTCGAGTCTGTAATAACCACGAGGCTCGGATGAAGACTCATATGCACGTGTGGAATAATAAACGGTAAAATGTATTCCTAGTCTAGCCTCTAATACTAGCTCAAGTGTTGCATGATGGTTCTGTTTTCCTGATCATGGGCATGTCTATGCCAGCAACTTTGAGGGCACAATGTTGGTAGAACATTTGTGTTGAATCAACCCGAATTGATGTTATGCTATGAGATACATTCGTCATAAGTTAATGGTTAATAACACAGAGATGGTTAATGTTTGCATAATTCCTTAGACCATGAGAGTATCGAGTTTCTTCATACTTGCTTCATGAACTTTGGGGTTTGTTAAATGTCATCCGTAAATGGGTGGCTATTACGGCGGCTTACGGGTTCATGGAAAAGTGTGTCAAGTAACCTGATAGCTCAAGATTGGGATTTGCTCCTCCGACGATGGAGAGATATCTCTGGGCCCTCTTGGTGTTACAATATCCATCATCGTCTGGCCAGACACTTTGTGATTTGATCACGGGGATGCCGGAACACGGTAACGAGAAAATAGAACAATACCGGTAACGAGGTAATTGGCATAGTGGACAAGTTGTTGACCCACGGGGATGCCATCATGTGTCACCTCAGGTATTTGTAACATATCACGAAGCAACAGGAATAGCACACGGCAATTGGAGGTTCACTCGAATATTCATTCGTGTGGGTATAGGGGTCAATATGGGTGTCCACGGCTCTGATGTTGATCATTGATTGGAAGGTGTTTCGGATCATTTCTATACTTCACCAAACCTATAAGGTCACATGCTTAAGGGTCTTCTATCTGCTGAATACTAGACAGGGAGTCTGAGAGAAAGTCTCCGAAAAAAGTTTTGGAGACAGCGGAAAAGTTCCGAAGACAGAGGTCACTGGATGAGTTTCGGTGAAAATGAAAAGTTGTTTCGGAGTATACCATTAAGTCAAAATGGTTTCGGCACACGCCTGGAAAATCTTGGAGGGTGCCAGAATTGTTCTAGGAACTTCTGGAATTTTTCTGGAGAAAAACCTGGAAATGTTCCGGAGCTGTCGAAACCGCTTTGGTTGCTTTTCGTAGATGAAAATCACTAATCCGGAATTGTTTCGAAACACGTCCAAAATTATTTTAGTGGTTACTGGAAATGTTCTAAGACCTATAGAAATATTTTTGGATTAAAAGGCGCGGTAAAATGTTTTCAAGAATTGTGAAAACACTATTTTGAATAGTGGAAACACTATATGTATATAGTGGAAACACTATTGTAAATATTGGAAAAACTATCGTAAATAGTGGAAATACTATTATGGGATGATGCAGGCATGGTGATGCAGGCATAGTGATGCAGGCATGGTGATGCAAGCAACACTATTTGGTGGCTTTCCCTTTATGCCCTTGTGGTGTGCTCACCTCATGGGCATTTTGGTAATTCCTGACCCCACCCTTTGCCTTGGCCTATATAAGGAGGTGGAGAGGAGATCTTCATCCTGACTCCTTACTCTCATACACAAGCCATGCATTATCTGGCATTCTCTGTCCCTCCCACGAAATAGTTTCGTAGAGCCGAAAGGCTGTCTGGGTTCCGGCAGGAACTAGTTCTGGACGGCGAAGCCTTGCCGGATAGATGACACCGTATGTGTGCAACTCTATAGAAAGATCATTGTTTCGGTCTTATTTCGAGAGTGCCTCCCGAAGGGCTATCCGAGTGACCGTCCAAGTTTTGAGGGTCCTCCCGAAGGGCTGTCCGAGCAACTGTCCGAGTTTCGAAGGTCCTCCCGGAGGGCTATCCGCAACACCGTCCGACCGACTCCCGAAGGGCTGTCCGGGGGGGGGGGGGATGAGGGTATACATCCTCACATTTGTGAGGTTGTAAATCATAGCTGCGGGGATCTGCACCGCCGATCGTCATCGACTCTAGTTCGGCTGCGCTACGAGTCTGTAACGAAAAAGATCAAACCTTGTATGCAGTGTCCATAGTGGTTCTAGGCTGGTGCGTAGGTCAGATTTTTTTTTCTTTTCTGCTGCGTTAACCTACAGTGGCATCATGAGCAGTGTTGTGCGTAGATGCAGGTTGCGATCTAGAATACATGTGATGTATGGGTGTTGCACAATATAATTAGGTAGTAGATGAGTTCTATTACTAAAAATTAATTGTGCGGGTAGCAGATGAAATCTGTTACCTGATGTTCTTGCTGCTTCCCTGGAATTTGCATATTTCTGATCTTGATAACAACATGGTAGAGTTTCAATGATCTGGCAATCCGCGATCCTGATTGTTCAACGAAGTGCTAACAGTTCATTGAATTCCATCGTAGTTAAAAATAAATATGAAATTTCACAGACGAAAGGGCAATGCAGATATGATCTGCACGGGGGTCATGCGTATGATGAAGTTTAGTATGGGGCTCAATATTTTATTATCTCATGTTTCATACACCCCACAATGTTAATCTAGCGACTTGGATAATCATGCTTGATGATGGAAATTGGTAGCTTCGGTTTGTTTCGAAACCTCAGAAGCCACGTATAACAAGTTTTTGCTGAACCGATTAGAGGCGACTAGCTTGGTTTTGCAGGATAGTTTACATGTGCATGTGATGTGGTATAGTAGTGCTCATAATAATTTGATTATGTATGAGATGACTATATAATGTAAATTGATTAACATGACCTGCGTGTCATGATTCGGCATGATGGCTGGAGCCATTTGATTGTCACTTTAAAAGACCTGCGTGTCAACCTTTTGTAATGCACTTATTTTATTATCTATAGAGATAGCAATATTATCTGGTGCATCGACAAGGTGGTGGCAATCTTCGTGAAGGTGAACACCGACGCGAATGCCGAAGACGAAGAAATATAAGACTTCTCCGTCAGAAAGGGCTATACCATATCATGCTATTATGAATTGCCTGAGATGTTTATCCCTTATGGTGCACCCTTCTTGATTGCGCGGAAGTCACTTTTTATTATGGTGATCTCTCACAAAAATATCAAGTAGTTAGTGTTCTCCCAAGTGTAGCACCGTCACGGCACCTAACTTTTCGGGGTATCACATGGATGCATGGGTACGAACGATTAGAGAAGTGTGAGGCGTGTGAGTTGAGACCTCGCAGCATGATCACTTGGTTGTCTTGACGTTCAGGCATGAAAGTCACGAGCTCGGAACACACACATCAAAATATGATCAAGAGTCACATAGAGATGTGATTGGCAAGTTGGCCTACCAAATGAAATTCTCGTCACTTGAGATGGATGCATCCTTGGCGTTGAATTGAAATTTGGATCTTGAATCACTCACAATCAATTATGAGAGATATTGATTTGAGTGGGAGCGCACTTTAGAATTAATTCTTTTAATTCTTAGTGCAATTAATAATGGACACTGTCTAAGTGTTATATGCATATAAGTTGTTGAATAATGCTCGCGTTTCCACCTTTCCTATTAAAATTGAATAGCTGTTAAATATCTGATTAAAACTTTACGGTTGGTAATGTAATGTGAGGATTGTCCTCAAGAGTGCCGAGAAGGACTTTTGCCCTATCACATACTTTCGGTATTCTCCCGCTAATGCTATGGATGATGTGACTCTCGTCCTTCGGTCCAAAAGCTAAAATTCCGTTACGGTCAAGTGAAATATGTTTGCTTACATGAGACCCGAACTTTGAAAGTTTGGATAGTTATGTGATATTCATGGAATCTGAAAATCATTTTCAGAGACAGACAAAGGCTAAAAGATATGAGATATCCAAAGCAATGTTTGTTTGCAAAATATTAGTAGAAGTGTTTAGTGGGCATTTGACTGATAAGAGAGGGATCCGGAAGAACGCTGTCATATGATGATGGTGAATAAAACAACAACTTAAAGAGAAAGGAAATGTCCAAAGGGTGTTAGTGTGACTTACACACCTAGGAAGTCCGAGGCTAACGCCACTCTTAAGTTGGGTGCTTCTTCTGAGAGTATGAGAAATACTAAAAGTTAAACTGCTAGAAGTATAAAGGCAAAAGAGAGATGACTGGAATATCCAGCTCATGTATGAATATCATAAAAAAATTTGATGTATAGAAGGCTGGTCAAAGATATAGTTCTTGGGAATTATGGTTAAACATGTTAATCACTAATTCTTGGGTATTGTGAGTTAATCACAAAGATACCCGCTCGATTGCATTCTGTTGCACCTCGATGTAAGAACTACTATGGCTTGAAAGACTAGCCAGGAATGAGGTTAAGATACGCACATGGAACATAGTAAATGTTACTATAACTTCCATCGGTGTATTACCTATGTATTTACTTTCATAATTCATTTTAGAGTTTCACACTCTAGCCCTTTGCATAAGGTATCTTGCAAGAAGGTTGTTCATAAGAGAACTTTTGATGTTCGGTGTTATGAATAACATAAGGGCCATACTTTCATTATGAATGAGACGTATGTTATGAATATTGATAACAATACATTACCTCTAGGTTTACTTTCATAATTCATTTTAGAGTTTCATACACTCTAGCCCATTGCACTATGTTTGATGCAAGAGGGTTGTTCAGAACAGAACAATTGTTGTTTAGAATTATGAATAACATGAAGGGCCATACTTCCATCCAAGATGGGATGTATGTTATGAATATTGATAGTAATATGATACATCCATGACACTGACGCTAAATGTCGCAAGACTAAAAGAATACAACACATGTGTGGCTCTACATTTGGTCACATTGGAGAAATCCGCATGGAAAATTCCATTATGATGGATTTTGAAGTTGTTTGATTTTGAATCATCTGACACTTGCAACTTTCCTCCGAAAAGTGAAGTGACTGAAATAACCTTCATAGGCCATAAGGAACAAGCAACAAACTTATTGGTGATAATACATTTTGATGTACGTAGTTCAACAAATGTTGTTGCAAGTAGTGGATTTATCTATCTTCAGAAATGACTCAAGTAGATATATGGATATTTACTTGATGAGACGTAAGTCTAGATCTTTTGAAATCATTCAAAAGGTTTTCAAAAATGAAGTAGAAGTTATTGTAACAAGAAAATTATATTTCTACAATTTGATTGCAGAAAGGAATATTTGAGTTACAAGTTTAGCGAATGTCTGATGAGTTGTGAAAGGGGTTTCGTAACTTGCACCTCCCGGAACACTACTGCAAGTGGAAAGTCCTTGAAGATATAATCGAACCATTCATGACATGGTAAGATCAAAGATGACATAAATAAATTTGCCATTATCCCTTTTAAAGTGATGCTTTAGAGACTACGACTTTTACACTGAAAAGAGCTCCATCGGGTCTATTGAAATGACGCCATGGTATGGTACGCCCAACCATGTTATATCTTTTCTTAAACATTTGGAATATGGGGCTTGTGTAAAAGGTTACAAACCTATTCCAAATATGACAAGTGCTACTTTGTAGGTTATCCCGAAATATTGGGTATTCCTCCCTCACTATACCGAGGCAAATAGGTTCACCACAAAGAACGGTATGCTTTTTGAAAAAAATGGTTCTTTCAAAAAGGTGAGTGGGAGAACAGTGCAACTCGATGAGATAAACAGTATCTTCGTCATCAGGTCAAAGGAAAGAGACCTTGGAAGTAATTCCAGAGTTTCCTACTGTGACTGATACGGAAGCCTCTACATGAGATGTATGGACTTCGGTCGAACTTGCAGCTGAACCACGTAGGAAAAACTCATGCAAACCTCTCAGGTGTGCATACGAGATAATGTTGTTAGACAACAGTACACCTACAATACACAAGGAAGCGTTGATGGGCCCTGACTCCGGAATTGGCTAAATGCCAATACAATCCGAGATAGTTTCCATATAAGTGATTGAAGATTAAAATCTTGATACATCTTTCGGAAGACTTAGAGTCTAACGAATATTTATGGAACTAAAAACTGATACAGATAAAAATGTTTTATCCATAAAGCTTGACTTGTTGAAATAACAAGTTCAAGGAGTTGACTACAATGAGGTTGTTTCACCATAGCGATGCTTAAAGTCGGTTCAGGTTGAACTAGCAATTAATACATATTTCAAATCATGAGATATGAAACATGGATGACGAAAGGATTTCCATCTGATGGAAATGAAACCAAGGACTTGCATGTGTTACAGTCCAAGGTATTTTGTCATTCCATAAGATGCTAGTGAGTATGCAAACTTCAGAGTTCCAGCGATGGACGGAAGAGAGCAAAATGGAGTTGGAATCTTCATGTTTTGATGAAATGGTCAAAGGGGTTTGACTTCATTAATGGGTAACAAAGATGCTTGTGATTCAAGAAAGTAAGTGGGAGCATAATAATATTTCTAAACACCTTGTGTGCTTGACACATTGTTAAATGGAAATAAATTTCTTGACACGAATTAGGACTTCATTTGAAAATATTTTTTCGATGAAGTGCTTGGGCTAAATAGCCTCAATATTAGGCATGATGATCTATGGAGATAGATTTACCTAATGGGGCTAAGCAAAAATACATATTGACAAGATGCTAATACATTTTAGCACTAAAGACGTCAAGGAGTGATTCTTGCCGAAGTCACATGTAAAGTGTTTTTGCAAGACTCGGTGTCCCAAAAACACTGATGAGCAAAATACATGATGGAGATTCCACAAACCTTCGTGTTTGGATTAATCATGTATTCCAGTGTAGGTAAAAACAACCAGATATGTCCAATACTCCAAAGTTGTTGCGAGTATAGATACCAAAGTGATCAAAGTACTGATCATGGGACAACAGTGAAAAATGGCATTGAGTACTAGAGTAGTACTGATGACTTGTTTTCCAGCATGCAGAGATTATGAAGTGCTCATTGTTAGTAAATACATCGATACAGTCTTCATCAATGCTCCATGCGATTTTTGTTTTAAGTTAAGGGTTTTGTGTAATACACAATATGATGGCACGGTAATTGGAAATTGTTCCAAACAGGTTACTGTGGCGAATTCTATAACAAAAGGCTAAGTATGTTGATGCTTTAGAAGCGACAAAGAAGTTGTTGAATCATATAGTTCATTCATGAACTTAGTATGGTTCCAAGATGGCTTTGGCAAATGGGACACTATTGAAGGTAGTTGCTCCATAACTCAGTCTCAGGAATCCAGGTTCGACCTATGATTCACATACATACAAAGCCAAGTCCACACAAAATATGAATTTTGTGAAAGCGTGAAAACATGAGGATATGCAAAGATACAAACGGAGTTGAAGTCATCAGATCCGTTGGACATCAGGCTATACCACAAGCGAAGCATATTTACACCAGTGTGCCATAGGTGTAAAGTGCATTAGCATTAAGTAGATTATTGAATCTAGTGCAAGTGGGAGTCTGTAGGAGATATGCCCTAGAGGCAATAATAAATGTTATTATTTATCTCCATGTTCATAATTATGTTTATGTTCCATGCTATAACTGCTATGGTTCTCGAGTCTACAATAACCATGAGGCTCGGAGGAAGACTCATATGCACGTGTGGAATAATAAACGGTAAAATGTATTCCTAGTCTAACCTCTAAGACTAGCTCAAGTGTTGCATGATGGTTCTGTTTTCTTGATCATGGGCATGTATATGCCGGCAACTTTGAGGGCACAATGTTGGTAGAACATTTGTGTTGAATCGACCCGAATTGATGTTATGCTATGAGATACATTCATCACAAGTTAATGGTTAATAACACAGAGATGGTTAACATTTGCATAATTCCTTAGACCATGAGAGTATCGAGTTTCTTCATACTTGCTTCATGAACTTTGGGGTTTGTTAAACGTCATCCGTAAATGGGTGGCTATTACGGTGGCTTACGGGTTCATGGAAAAGTGTGTCAAGTACCTTGATAGCTCAAGATTGGGATTTGCTCCTCCAATGATGGAGAGATATCTTTGGGCCCTCTCGGTGTTATAGTATCCATCATCGTCTGGCCAGACACTTTGTGATTTGATCACGGGGATGCCGGAACACGGTAACGAGAAAAGAGAACAATACCGGTAATGAGGTAACTAGCATAGTGGACAACTTGTTGACCCGGTGATGCCATCATGTCTCGCCTCGGGTATTTGTAACATATCGCGAGGCAAACGGAATAGCACACGGCAACTGGAGGTTCACTCGAATATTCACTCGTGTGGGTATAGGGGTCAATATGGTTGTCCACGGCTTCGATGTTGATCATTGATCGGAAGGGGTTCCGGGTCATGCCTTTACTTCACCGAACCTATAGGATCACACGCTTAAGGGTCATCTATCTGCTGAATACTAGACAGGGAGTCTGAGAGAAAGTCTCCGAAAAAAGTTTGCAACATATCGCGAAGCAACAGGAACAACATTCGGTAACTGCAGGTTCGCTCGAATAATTATTCGTGTCGGTATAGGGTTCAATATGGATGTCCACAGTTCCGCTATTGATCGTTGATTGGAAAGTGTTCTGGTCATGTCTATACTTCAACGAACCTACAGGGTCACACACTTTAGGGTCATCTATCTGCTGAGTACTAGATAGGGAGTCCGAGAGAAAGTCACCGGGAAAGTTTCAGAGAGAAAACCGAAAGTGTTTCAGAGTTACCGAAAATGTTTCAGAGGTAAAAATCATCCGACTGGAAATGTTTTGAAACACGTCCAGAATTATTTTAGGGGGTGCCGGAAATGTTCTGGACCTTCGGGATTTTTCTTGGAATAAACGATCACCGAAAAATATTTCATGAAAAGTTCTCATGAATAGTGGGATGACTAGTGGCAACACTATTAGGGTACAACCACTATTTGCTGGCTTTTTGGAAAGCCACCTTTTTGGGCTTTCCCTTAAAGTCAAAGAGGATGACATGGGGGTGGTGGGTCCCCCCACAAGGGGCCCCACACACATGTGGCCGGTTGGAGGAGGAGCTCCTATATGGAGCTCCACTATTCCCCCTTATGTGGCTTTTGTTGCAAAGATCTTGAGCCCCTTTTGGCCTTTTCAAAAAGACTACATATGCATCAGTATCAAAGGAATGGGGCTATATCATTGGACTATACTGCAGAAATGCCAGAATAAGGGGGAGAATCTCAACTTAATGAAGACTACCAGCATCTTGCAGCAATAGAAGAGAGTAGCGAATATAATACCAACTTGAACCTACATATAGCAGCAGCATACACAGAGATCCTCCCTCAACTCCCTACAAGAAAGCGAGCGCTGAGTATTCCTATCTATTATCTGTGTGTATCTTAAGAAGTATCCAGTTTATGTTGTGTAAGCTCGGGATACATCTCCAAGTCGTCCTGTTACCATGGACACGGCTATTCGAATAGTTTAATTTTCCTGCAGGGGTGCACCACGTTATCCGACATGCTCGATTACCCTATGGCCGAACACACATTTTTGTGGGTCTGTCCTGCCTCAGATGATCGACATGCCGAAGTCCTACCTCAGCTCTCCAGAGAGGTCACCCACCGGACTACATCCTAAGCACGAAAGGGTTGTTCAGCCGCTCACCCCTAAGCACTCCAGCATGTTGCGAGACTAGTCGGGGACCAAGTCCACCTCTGCATCAGTAGCAGGCAGTATCCGCTCACCCCAACAATTAGCCCACATCTCTGAACTGTGACATCTGGGTGGCCTTCGGGAGGAACTGACGACGCCGAGGGCCCCATAACCATTATCCCTCATGGCGGTTAGCGCGTATATGCCAGTGGCAAATCTCAGATCAAATACCCTAAACTCATTAGTGCGTTATTGTTAAATAACCGCGGACACGGCCAGGGCCCAGACCCAACTCTCTCTGGATGGTCTCCGCCTACCCTGTCATTCCACCATAGTGAATCACTCACGGGTGCTCTCCGAGCCGACCCGACATTAACATAACATGTATAGTGCAACAATATAAAGTAAATATGTGATCATCGCCCAGAGGGATCACGGCCGGATAGTATAGCATGGCAAGCGAACAAGGGTGTAGGGCCACTGATGGGACTCTAGCATATCTTAACTAGGCATGATAGGATAACAGGTAAGGTATCAACAGCAGGTAACAAAAGCAGGCTATGCATCAGAATAGGAGCTACCGATAGAACAACAACTGCACCAATAACTAATGCAAGAATGTAGAGAGAAAGAATAGGTGATATCGGAATGATCAAGGAGTTTGCTTGCCTAGCAGCTCTGCTGTGGAAGATGGATCATCGGGGACGTAGTCGTGCTCAGGGACTATGGCAGTCTCGGGGTCTATCGATAAAAGCAGATGAGGGGGAAACAAATAAATAACAGAGCAAACAAATGCAACACAATGCATGGCATGGTAAAACATGATGAATATGTGCTCTAATGCATTACTAAACATTTTAATGGAAGAGGGAAAATATTGGGCAATATTTTCCCAGCTCCAGGTATTATTTCGATAATTGGTCCAGTAACAAAAGTTCAAGGTTAATTGTGATGGAGGGGTTTGTCATGCATGTGGATGATATATTCAGATTTGTTATATTTTTTTATCATTTTTCATATATAAATTATTTTCATCCGAGTTATGGTTTATTTTATTTGATTTTCCAAAATTTTAATGATTTCTGAAATTTCTGGAATTTATTTAATTTTGAAATATATTAAATACAAATTGCTATGGGTACACTTGGTAGACAGAAGTGTACCCAACGGTGTTCATGTGAGGCTGACAGTGGGGCCTGTTGACTGCCCAGTTAGCAGTCAACAGTCAAAGTTGACTGGTTAAACTGGCAAGTGGGACCGACTGGTCAGTGACTGCTAGTATAATTGATTTTAATTATCCAGTTTAATTATTAGTGGGACCTAGCCATCAGTGACTATTTAATTTTAAAAGTGTTTTAATTATTCCATTTAGTTAATTAACGCGGTGGGGCCCGGTGTCAGTGACTATTAGCGCCTGGATTAGTGGGTAATTCAGTGGCTAATGACCTGGTCGAACACATCAGTGGCCCAGGCCAACGTTTAAACAAGGCGCGCGCCGGCAAGGATGCCAGGTGCGGTGGTGACGCACTGGTTTGGTCCTCCGGCGACCATTTGAGCGGTGGAGCAGCGCGTCGAATGGTGCAAGGAGCGTGTGCAAGGGTGGACTACAATGACGGCGGTGACAGCTTGTGCGGCTGCCGTAGTTCAGGCATCGACGAAACCAGCGTTTCAGTATGTGCCCGAGTGATCTATGGCCATAGGCAGTATCAGGGGGATGCCCTAAGCACGCCTGTGTGCCCCGCGGGCCATGGCAAGGACGACAACAACTATGGCAGTGGCGGCGGCGCTCCGGCCACAATGGCAGCAGTAGCGCAGAGCTCGGAATCAAGGGGAAACAAGGGGGAAATGGTGCAGTGCTCACCTAGAGAGCACACGAGGGCTCGTCCGGGTTTAGGAGCAGCAGTGGCATGGCAATCGGCGATGGAGCTCCCGCGGTGCAGAGGAAGAAGATGATCAATCCCGGCGATGCAAGGGCTCCCGGCTCACACTGGTTGTCATAGAAGATGTAGCGAACAACGGCAGAGCTCGTGGACATGGTTTTGGGGTACAAGATCGACAGTGGCTACGCGGGCGAGCTGAGCCCTGGCGACGGTGGCTCGGTTCCTTGCGGGACAGGAAGAAGCAGCGTGAGGGATGAGAGGGAAAGTGGCTAGGGTTGTCCAGGGCATCGACGGTGGCGTCCTTATCCCCTCCAGAAGTTCTGTAGTGCCGTGGGATGGCCGACGCATCCGCATCCATGGTGCGGGAGCGCGTGGTGGTGACACGGTGATGGGAGGAAGGAGAAGACCTCCGTGTGGGCTGGGCCTCTCCTGTCAACTAGAGGCACAGGTGTGTAGTAGTTTCTTTTCCTTTTTGTTTTTCCTTTTTTGTTTTCTAATTTAGTCTCTGTTTTGTATTAATTTAAGGCAATAAATGAATTTAGTTGTCAACAAAACTTTACACATAAATACTTTACAATATTTTGAAATAGCACACAAAGTCTGAGGCCACTTGGAAATGTTTAAATTTAGCTTTGTATTTAAATGGTGCAAGTAAGTGCTGCTGGTCCACTATAAATAATTCCAGGAGCATTTTGGAGATTTAGGTGATGTTGTTTTCCTTAAGATAATTACTTAGGGATTATTTGCAATATTACCAACATTTTTGTTTCAGTGTTTGATGATATAAATTTTTGACTTGCAATTTAAATTAGAATTTGAATTGAATTTGTGGACAAGTGGCATTTAAGCTTAGCAAAACTTGATGACTTGGCATAATTAGGGGGAATCACTGTAGCTTAATTACAGGGGTGTTACAACTCTCCTCCTCTAAAAGAAAATATCATCCATAGATTTAAGAGGCATACTGAAAGAGTGCGGGGTATTCATCATGAAGACGATCTTCAGAATGATTCGACCACTGAATTTTAAGGAACTTGATTAACTTCTGACGGGTGCGATGTTCAACTTGATCAAGAATGCGGACTGGATACTATTGATAATAGAGATCATCTTGCAAATCAAGCACTTCATGATCCACTGCTCGAATCGGATCCTTGAAGCAGCGACGGAGTTGTGACACATGGAAGACATCGTGAACCTGAGAAAGATTCAACGACAGTTCCAACTGATATGCCACTTCTCCACATCTTGCAAGAATGCGAAAAGGATCAATGTAGCGCGGAGCTAGCTTTCTCTTGATTTCAAAGCGGTGAGCGCCCTTCATCGGTGTGATACAAAGGTAAGTTTGTTCGGCGGGTTGATAAACCATCTCTTTGTGATGACGGTCATACTGGCTCTTCTGGCGAGACTGAGTAGTCTTCAGATGTTCACAAACAATGCGGACTTGCTCTTTGGCGTGTTGGATAATATCCAGACGAAAGAATGGCCATTCCCCAGTTTTTGACCAATTCAGAGGAGTTCGGCACATACGTCCATACAATACTTCAAACGGTGCCATCTTCAAACTAGCTTTATAGCTGTTGTTGTTAGGGAATTCAGCATACGGGAGAGATTCCTCCCATTTCTTGCCAAATGAGATGACACATGTGCGAAGCATATCTGCAAGAACATGGTTGACTTGTTCAATTTGACCACTGGACTGGGGGTGAAAAGCGGTGCTAAAGGACAGATGAGTTCCCATAGCTTCCTGAAAGCTTTCCCAGAACCTTGAGGTGAAGAGGCTACCACGATCTGAGTTGATCTCGAATGGAACACCATGAAGTGAAATAATTCTGGAAACATACAAGTCTGCCACCTGACTAGCAGTGATGGTTTCCTTGACATGCAGGAAGTGAGCAACCTTGGAAAACCAGTCTATGACGACAAGAATCGCATCATGACCCTTCTACGATCTGTGAAATCCAGTGATGAAGTCCATTTCAAGTTTGTCCCATTTCCATTCAGGAATAGCAAGCGGATGTAGAGTTCCATTAGGTCTCTGATGTTCTGCTTTGATGCGATGGCAAACATCACATTCAGCAACATATTGAGCAATGCCTTGCTTCATGTTAGACCACCAGAATCTCTGATGAATGTCTTGGTACATTCTGGTCCTACCAGGGTGAATCGACAAAGGCGTGTCATGAGCTTCTTTTATAACCTCCTCGCTCATATTCTGGAACTTAGGTACCACATGGCGACCTTGGAAGAACAAGGTGCCCTGATCATCAACATAGAAGCACGAGGTATTGCCTTTAGCAAGATAACACTTGATGCGCTGCACTGTGGAATCATACAACTGCATGGTCCTGATGTTTTGCTCGAGATATGGCTCAACAACCAGGGTATTCAGATAACCCTTAGGAACTATCTCGAGGTTCAACTTGCGGAGCTCTTCACAAAGAAGTGGTTGTTCTTGCTGTACCATGAGATTCTTGCAGTAGGACTTGTGGCTCAAGGCATTAGCATTACATTAGCTTTGCCAGGTGTATAGGAAATACCTACATCATAATCTGATATTGCCTCCATCCATCTCTACCGATGAAGGTTCAAATCTGGCTGAGTGAATAAGTACTTCAAACTTTGATGTTCAGTGTAGATCTCGCAATGATTACCAAGGAGGTAATGTCGCCATAACTTCAGAGCATAGATAAATGTTGCAAGTTCGAGATCATGCGTTGGATAGTTCTCTTCATGAAGACGCAACTGCAAGAACCATAAGCTATCACTTTGCACTCTTGCATCAGGACACAGCCTAATCCTTGATGAGAGGTGTCGCAATAGATCACAAAGTCCTTGTGAGTATCTGGGTGAGCGAGCACTGTGGCGGTAGTCAACTTGTATTTTAGAGTCTAAAAGCTTTCCTGACATTGAGGTGTCCACTCAAACGACTTGTCTTTGTGGAGCAGATTAGTCAGTGGCTTAGCAATCTTGGAAAAGTTCTCGATAAAATGGCGGGAATAGCTGGCAAGTTCGAGAAAAGTTCTGGCTTGCTTGACAGTCTGTGGTGGAATCCAGTTAAGAATAGCCTAAACTCGCTCTGGATTGATAGCAATGCCTTTACTGGAAATCACGTGACCAAGATAGGTCAGCTTAGATAACTAGAACTCACACTTGGAGTACTTGGCATACACCTGATGTTCATGAAGCTTTTCTAGCACAAGCCGAAGATGTTCAGCAGGTTCTTTTTCTTTCTTGGAATAGACCAGAATGTCGTTGAGATAAACCATGACAAATTTATCGAGGTAGTCCATGAAGATGTAGTTCATCAAATGGGAGAAGCTGGCTGGAGCATTGGTTAAGCCAAAGGACATGACAGTGTACTCGAATGAACCATAGCGAGTAACGAAGGCTGTTTTTGTAATGTCCTCATCGCAAACTCTGATCTGATGGTATCCTAACCTCAAATCAAGTTTAGAGAAGATGGATGAACCAGCAAGTTGATCATACAGGTCATTGATTCTGGGAAGTGGATACTTGTTCTTGATCATCGCCTGATTAACAGGACGGTAATCAACAACCATATGGTTAGTTCCATCCTTCTTCTTAACAAAGAGTGAAGTTGAACCCCATGTAGAGGAGCTAGAATGAATGAATCCTTTGCGAAGTGATTCTTCGAATTCCTGCTTTAGCTCGAGAAGTTCTTGTGGCGGCATCTTATATGGACACTTGGTGATAGGTGCGGTGCCTGGTTTCAAGTCGTTGACTAACTTGATAGCTCTAACTGGGGGTAAGCCTGGAAGTTCTTCTGGAAAGACATCTTGGAAGTCACAGAGTACTGGAATGTTCTCGATGTTATCAAGTGAGGACACGTTCAAAGCATTTAGGGCATATATCTGGGTCTCGGCATTCTGGATCTTTCGGGCTTTGTATTTGATTAACTGGTTGGAAGGGTGTGTGAGTTGGACTATTTTAGCAGCACAATTGATAAAAGTGTTATGAGCTTTCAACCAATGCATACCAAGGATAACATCTATATTGCAAGACTTGAGGACAATGAGTGAGGCAAGGAATTTCAGTCCTCCGATTTCAATCTGGTTGTTGTGACATATGTCGGAAGAGTGCAAATGACTTCTCAAGGCACTAATAGCTAGCGGGGGATAAATCTCTTCACTAGTTATGCCATGCAAGGAAGCAAATCTTCCGGATATGAATGAATGCGATGCTCCGGAATCAAAAAGAACAGAAGCAGGTACTGAGTTAACAGAAAGGGTACCCATCATGATGTTCGGTTCCTCCTAAACTTCTTCAATATCAACATGGTTGGCATGACCACGACCGAATGCAGGCAGCCTGGCATTAAAGTTCCTGGACTGAGGGTAGCCACGGCCAATTCCACAGCCAGTAGAAGGAAGTGCAAACTGATTTTGATGGCAATCTCTCGCACGGTGACCTGGCTGTCCACACTTGAGGCATAGGCCATCATTGGGACAGGGAGCCATAGTATTGGGCTGTCCACCTTGAACCCTGAGCTGTCTTGCTGGGGGGAGGCAAACGAGTGAAAAATAGGAAGGCCTCGGTGTGGGGGTAGCTTGATGATAGATGTTGTGAGGAATCCAAATTCGGCGCTTCTGAGCAGACGGGCCCGAACATGAGCCAATGTCATGAGTGCGCTTGAGTGTTTCCTGGTGCTCAACCCTGACTGGTTGCAGCTTGGATAGTCGCATTGACCAGTGCTGCAAAGTCTGGGAACTCAAGGAGACTAAGTGCAAGCTTCAGATCAGGGGCCAATCCTTCACGAAACTTCTCCAGCTTGCGAGCGTCGGTCGAGACATCATCTTCAGCGTAGCAGGACAGATCATGGAACTACCTCTGATAGGCATCCACTGTCTTCTTACCCTGAGTGAGGTTGCAGAATTCCCTCTTCCTCTTGTCCATCAGACCTTGAGGAATGTGGCGGGCATGGAAGGCAGTCTGGAATTAAAGCCAAGTGATGACTATTCAAAGGGGCAGCATAAGCCTGTGGCTATCCCACCATTGTGCATCGGGACCCTTCAAATGGTACACCGCAAAGGTGACATAGTTGGCAGGGGCAACACCGGCTGAGGTCATCTCGAAAGTGATGTCACGGAGCCAATCATCAGCATCCAGTGGCTCAGTTGAGTTGCGGAAAATAGCTGGGTTGAGGCGCATGAAATCCTAAAGTGAGATTGGCCCAGGTTCCTGTCGATTATTGTTGTTGTTCCTCATCTGGTTCACTATCCCTGTGATGAACTGACGGTTTAGTTCAAAATGCTGCATCATAGCGGTCACATAGGGTAGAGGTGTGATACGTCTCCAATGTATCTATAATTTTTTACTGTTAAATGCTAATATATTATCATTTTTATATGCTTTATATGCCATTTTATATTATTTTTCTGGACTAAGCTATTAATTTACTACCTAGTGCCAGTTCCTGTTTTTTGGCATGTTTTGGGTTTTACAGAAAATCC
Source organism: Thinopyrum elongatum (assembly GCA_011799875.1). Classification (NCBI taxonomy): domain Eukaryota; kingdom Viridiplantae; phylum Streptophyta; class Magnoliopsida; order Poales; family Poaceae; genus Thinopyrum; species Thinopyrum elongatum. The sequence continues at coordinate 12,596,459 of CM022298.1, read as the reverse complement.
ATACCTATAGAAGTCCAAACATGATGAAACTTTTTGAAGATTTTTTCTAGACAATAAGAGACACTAGAAGCTTCGTGGGAGGACAAGAAGATCAATAGGGGCCCCACAAGCCAGTAGGGCCCGCCCTGGGGGGTAGGGCGCGCCATGGTGGCTTGTGGGCACCCTGGTGCTCCATTTGCCCAAAATCTTGGCCTATAAATTCCCTAATATTCAGAAACCCTCGGAGAGTGACCCGAAACAATTTTATCGCCGCTGCAAGCCTCTGTTCTGAAGCGATCGCATCTGGAGCCCTGTTTTAATATTCTGCCGGAGGGGGGAATCATTGGGGAGGCCATCTTCATCAACCTCGCTACCTCCATGATGATGTGTGTGTAGTTCTTTCAGGACCTACGGGTCCATAGTAGTAGCTAGATGGCTCTCTCTCTTTTGCTCTTCAATGGAATGATCTTCTCTAAGATCCATCTGATGTAATTCTTGCGGTGTGTTTGTTGGGATCTGATGAATTGTGGGTTTATGATCAGATTATTCATTGAATTAAATGAGTCTCTTGAGATTCTTTTGCTACATAATTTTATAGCTTTGTATTTCTCTCCATTCTATCCGTCTAATTTGGCCAAGTTTTATTGATCTATCTTCAGTGGGAGAGGTGCTTTGTAGTAGGTTCAATCTTGCGGTGATCTTGCCTGTGATAGGACGGGCAACGACACATATTGTATTGTTCCTACTAAGGATAAAACAATGGGGTTTGGTCATATTGATTGATCTCTTTCTGTATACATTATGTCATCTTGCTTATTGCGTTACTCTGTTTATCATGAACTTAATACTTTGAGATGCATGATGGATAGCAGTCTTGGGGTGGAGTAATAGTAGTAGATGCAGTTGAATTAACGGTCTACTTGTCACGAATGTAATGCCTATGTAATGTTTATGCCATGAATGATCACAATTATAACTATACTCAATTATGTCAATTGCCCAACAGTAATTTGTTTACCCACCGTTGCTATGCTTTTGAGAGAGATGCCACTAGTGAACCTATGGCCCCCAGGTCTATTATCCATAAATACTAAAAATCCTAGAATTGGTCAATCGCTCTTTTTACGTTCATTTACTTTTTATTGCTTTGCCAATCACTACAGTTTTAATCTTGTAGCTGGAATGAACAAGTGGAGTGACGACCCCTCGCCTTTGTTGGGTGCAAACAAATTATTTATTTGTGTGCAGGTGTTGCAAACATTGTTAGCTTGTTGACTCCTACTGGTTCGATAAACCTAGGTTCTTAACTGAGGGAAATACTTTCTGCTACTATGCTACATCACCCTTCCTCTTCGTGGAAATACAACAACACCATCGTGAGTAGCAGAAGAATTTCTGGCGCCGTTGCCGGGGAGTCATCATCTACCAAATCAGGTGCCTTTGCACAAATGCTTTATCTTTGCTTGTTTTATTCTCTTACCTTTTGCCTTTTGCCTTTTTATTTGCCTTCTTCTTTGTTTGCAAAAAAATTCTAAAACACGAAAAAAATCTTGTGTTACTATTTCTACTTGTGTTGCCACTATGTCTACTCCTGAAAATACCAACCTTTGTGATTTCTCAAGTACTAATAACAATGATTTCATTAGTACTCCTATTGCTCCTCCCGCCACTAGTGCGAAGTCCTATGATTTTAAAGTTGCCATGTTAAATCTTGTGAGAGATCAAACCCATAAAAGAGATGAAATTTCTAGTAATTCTAGGGATAATCATGAGGAAACACCAAGGAACCCTATTTATGATAATGATTCTCCTGACAAAGAAGTGCCTTCTATTTTGCAAACAAAAAAGTTCCGTATAGGTAGTGGAGACATTAATGGAAAAAAATGTTATTTAGGAATTCTTTACGTGTGTGGGAACTATACCGGTGATAGGGGGTTCTATTCTTGCAAAAACTGCTGGTTATATGGATGCTATAATATTGGTTGTTGTTGAACTTGAAAGAAAATTTATACAAATGCATCCTGCCATGCAAAGAGTGTTTCTTGAACTTCCAAATATTCGCGATCCTAAAGTTAAATGAATAGCTATTATTTTCTTAATGCATGAATTTGGTATTATAATGAAAGAAGCTATAGAGATTTTTGCCTCTTATGGAATAGACCGAGAGTGCCCTCCTATAAAAGAGGTCCTTTATGATCAAGATGTTATTAGAAACTTAAAATCTATAGATTATGAAGCTTATAATGAAAACCTTAGGAAAAAGGTTCCACCTTCAATTTTGGTTGAAAAACTTTTTGAGCACACTAATGGTAAATTTTCTCTAGAAAATGTTGGATTAGATTGTGAACTTGATAAAAAATTGTCCAACCACATTTACAGGAATCTATACAATGAGCAGGCACCTATTACTTATGAAGGACCTAATGATGAATCTCCTCCACCTAAAATTGATCTTATAAATGGTAAAACTACTAAATATAATCCCTTTAATTATTTGTGCTTACCCATTAGAAAACTTGTTGCTGAAAGAAGGGAATATGAGAGAAATGTGAATGATCTTACCTTTGGTAAAATGTTATAGATTACATTATGCCTAGCTAGGGGCATTAAACAATAGTGCTTGTTGGGAGGCAACCCAATAGTTATCTTTTATTTTCCTTTCAGTTTCGTGTGTCAACATGATTATTTCTACTATAGTAATTGTGTTTGTATCTTTTATTTTGATTTTTGTGCCAAGTAGAACCTTTGGGATGATGTGAATGCTTGTTGATTTGATTCTGTGCAGAAACAAAAACTTTTCCGTCCAGTAATTTAATTGTTTCTCTATACTGGAACATGATCAATTTCTGAAATTTTTACACAGTAATGAATTACAAATTTTATGCATTTTTACCATATTTTAGAATTTTTGAGTTGCAGAAGTATGATTATGAAATACATCTTTATGTATTATTCTATTTTTGACAGATACTATCGGTTATTGTTGTTGTTCCCCATCTGATTCACTATCGCTGTGATGAACTGACTGTTCAGCTCAAACTGCTGCATCATAGCGGTGACATAGGGTGGAGGTGGTGGATTGTCGGCACCACGGCCATGACCACCACGAGCACCACCCCTAACCATCCTGAATAAAACAACATGGGCAGGTTAGCAAATGGAACGGTTCGCAAGTATGGGTTTATTCACAAGTGTAAATGGAAACAAGGGAATGAAGCACGACAGATACATAGTGGTAACCATGTCTTGTATACTGACTCATACATAGAGTTTAGTACAAGCCCAAAAGTAGAAGTCTTAAAAGTAGGAGATATCATAGGTTGGCGCACAGGCACGCGATGAATACAACTACTACATATAGCAAGGCTACAATAGCCTCAGAAGAATCCACGGAATCGTGACAACTGCATGTGACAAATCAAAAAGTCCACCACAAAAGGATAATGTGGTCCGTGAAAACTCTGATGTGGAAGCTGAAGCTCTGGCGGCAGACAAGGACCATGTACGGGGGTGTAACCTCTGACTGCAGGCCAACCAACACTAGGGGGCATCACGGTCCTGGCAAGGTAGATCATAGACGCGGGAAGCTGCATAGATATGATGAGAGGAAGCAAGTGCGTCATAGCATCGTAAAGGCGCACTCGGGTGGCAAACCAGTCGTAGTGAAGAGCTCGGTTAGCATGATCCAGACCATGATCATGCTGGACCAAAATCCATGTAGGAGATGACTCGCACGAGAGAGGGGTGTATATACCAGTGTAGTATCCTTGCTTGCCCTCAGTGGAAGTAATCGCAATGTGTCTGAAAGGGGAATCATCAAACTCGTCGTACTCTGCATGAAGGCATGTCAGACAAGCAAAGGAAACATCATGGACTGCCATATCAACAGCCACTCCAACACCATAAGCGGTGTGCAACACAGAGGTGGAGTGCTCCTCAGAAGAAAAGATACCGACATCGGCATGGTACTGCTCCTGTTTAAAGTCGTGGTACTACTCGTACATGGTGTACTCAGGGTGCCAGTGAAATCCCAAGTGGGTTAAAAGCTCGACCAACACCGCAGGGGCTCCTGGTACCCTAGGAGACATAGTCTGCTGCATGACCTGTCCCATAGGAAGCATCTGAAAGAAAGAAGGTTTCAGAGGAATCAAACAACAGAAGTTGAAGGTACTGCAAAAACAAAGGGATTAACCGGAACTGAATGGATCTCCGGAATGAAATCATCGCAAGAACCTAGAGTTAGAGTTAGCAAAATCTGTAACTCAAAGAGAAGAGAAGCTCAGAACCCAGAGTAAGGATGCGGAATAAAAGATCCTAACCCCATCCATATGCGACATGGGCCCGTAAGCCACACAACACACCTAGCAGTTCAAAAATAGTTTTTTCAAGACTAGACTCAACATCGGCAAAGAGGTTTGGGGGTTCCTACAGGAAGTTGGCTCAGATACCAACTTGTGACGCCCCCGAACATAATCGTGCACTAATCATACACGCAACAGGCACGATCACGAACGGTGACTCCACTGTAGTATCACAACAGAACTGTATGACACAAATTAAACATAAATATTTATATTACAAACCAGGGTCATGAGGACCCAATACCTCAGTACAGATAGCAAGTTAAGTTTGGGTACGCACAAGTTAAACAAGTTTTGCCTTATGATGCCTAAGCATAATAGCGACACTTGACCAAAAAGGCGCAGGCCTCCTGCTTGGGACCTCCAAAATACTCGTCGGCGACATCGTACTCCAGATAGTAACTAGCATCGGGATCCTCTGGCTACAAGGTGCCATCATCTGAACACAACAACTGGGTTATAGAAAAATAATAGCAAAGCAACACTGAGTACTCATCCAAAGTACTCGCAAGACTTACATCAAAACTAAACTACATATGCATCAGTATAAAAGAAATGGGGCTATTGTTGGAGATATGCCCTAGAGGAAATAATAAACAGTTATTATCTATCTCCAAGTTTGTAATTGATGTTCATGTTCCATGCTATAACTGCAATGATTCTCGAGTCTACAATAACAACGAGGCTCGAAGGGAAACTCATGTGCACGTGTGGAATAATAAACAGTGAAATGTATTCCTAGTCATGCCTCTAAGACTAGCTCAAGTGTTGCATGATGGTTCTGTTTTCCTAATCATGGGCATGCCTATGCCGGCAATTTTGAGGACACAATGTTAGAAGAACACTTGTGTTGAATCGACCCGATTGATGTTATGCTATGAGATACATTCGTCACAAGTTAAAGGTTAATAACACAGAGAAAGTTAGCGTTTGCATAATTCCTTAGACCATGAGAGTATCGAGTTCCTTTGTACTTGCTTCTTAAACTTTGGGGTTTGTTAAACGTCATCTGTAACAGGGTGGCTATTACGACGGCTTACGGGTTCACGGAAAAGTATGACAAGGAACTAGGTAGCTCAAGATTGGGACTTGCTCCTCCGTCGATGGGGAGATATTCTTAGGGCCCTCTCGGTGTTATGGTATCCATCATCGTCTGGCTAGACACAGTGTGATTTGATCACAGGGATGCCGGAACACGGGAACGAGAAAAGAGAACAAAACCGAAAACGAGGTAACTGGCATAGTGAGCAAGTGTTGATCCACGGGGATGCCACTAAGTCTCACCTCGGGTATTTCTAACATATCGTGAAGCAACAGGAATAGCATTTGGTAGCTGCAGGTTCACTTGAATAATTATTCGTGTGGGTATAGGGTTCAATATGGATGTCCACGGTTCCGCTATTGATCATTGATCGAAAAGTGTTCTGGTCGTGTCTATACTTCACCGAACCTATAGGGTCACAGACTTTAGGGTCATCTATCTGCTGAGTACTAGACAGGGAGTCCGTGAGAAAGTCACCAGAAAAGTTTCGGAGACGACGAAAAAGTTTTAGAGAGAAAACTGGAAGTGTTTCGGAGTTACCAAAAATGTTGCGGAGGTAGAAATCATCCTATCAGAAATGTTTCAGAACGCATCCAGAATTATTTTAGGGGGTGCCAGAAATGTTCTAGACCTTCGGGAATTTTTTCGGATTGAATGATCGAGGAAAAATATTTCATGAAAAGTTCTCATGAATAGTGGGATGACTAGTGGCAACACTATTAGGGTACAACCACTATTTGGTGCCTTTTTGGAAAGCCATCTTTTGGGGCCTTCCCCTAAAGTTAAAGAGGATGACATGGGGGTGGTGGGGCCCCCCCACAAGGGGCCATACACACATGTGGCCGGTTGGAGGAGGAGCTCCTCCATGGAGCTCCACTATTCCCCCTTATGTGGGTTTTGGTGGAAAGATCTTGAGCCCCTTTTGATCTTTCCCCCCTAGCCTCTACCCCTTGCCCCTCTCATAAATAGAGGTGGAGAGGGCCCTCCATATCATCCATTGTCTCTCAAACACAAGGCATGCATGATCTACCATCTCTCTCTCCCTCACACAAAACAGTTTCGTAGAGCCGAAAGGCTGTTTGGTTTCTGGTAGGAAACCATTCTGGACGATGAAGCCCTGCCAGATAGCTGACACCGTATGTGTGTAACCCAGTAGAGAGATTGTAGTTTTGATCTTAGTTTGAGAGTGCCTCCCGAAGGACTATCCGAGTGACCGTCCGAGTTTCTGTCCGACAGCCTCCCGGAGGTTTGTCCAGGTGACCGCCTGAGGGGTTGTCCGAGGGTGAACATCCTCGCGGTTGGGAGGTTGTAAAATCCTAGCTGCGATGATCTGCACCACCGATGTTTACCGACTCTCCTTCCACTGCTACTATGAGTTGGTAATGATTAGATCAAACCTTGTATGCATGTTCATAGTGATCCTGGGCATGCTCGTATTACCAAAATTTTTGTTTTCTGCTACATTCCTCAATAGTGGCATCATGAGCCGTGCTATGCATAGAAGCAGGTTATAATCTAGAATACATGAGATGTATGGGTATTGCACAATACAATTTTGTAGTAGATGAGATCTATTGCTAAAAATTATTTGTGCGGGTAGCAGATGAAATTTATTACCCGATGTTCTTGTTGCTTCCCTTGAATTTGCGTAGTTCTGATCTGGACGGCATGGTGGAATTTTGGTACAAAGTTCTAGCTATCCACGATCCTTCTACGTTGCTCCTAAATATGCTAGTTGTAGATCAATGACATGCTTCATTTCTTTGGGTTCCTCCATAGTTAAGAAAGATGAATGTTTCGCAGACTAAAGGGCAATGCAGATATGATCTGCACGGGGTTCTTGCATATGACGAAGTTTAGTATGGGGCTCAAGATTTTTTATCTCGTGTTTCATATGCCCCGCAAAGTTAATCTAGCGACTTGAATAATCATACTTAATGATGGACATTGGTAGCTGCAGTTTGATTCGAAACCTTAGAAGCCTCATAAAATATATATTTGCATAAAGCGATTAGAGGCGTCTAACTTGGTTTTGCAAGATGACATGTGATGTGGTATGGCCTTCGTCATAATATTTTGATTATGTATGAGATAACCATGTGATGTAATATTTAACATGACCTACATGTCATGATTCGACGTCATGGCTGGAGCCATATGATTATCCCTTTAAATGACCTGCCTATCAACCTTGATGTAATGCATTAATTTTATCAGCTATATAGATAGCAATATTATTTGATGCATCCACAAGGCGGTGACAAGTTTGCGAAGGTGGACACCAACGCACAAGCCAAAGACGAAGAAATTAAAGACTTCTTCATCAGAAAGGGCTATACCATATCATGCTATTATGAATTACCTGAGATATTTATCCCTTTTGATGCACCCTTTTGATTCGGGCTAGTCGCTTTTATTAGGGTGATTTCTCACTTAAAAATGTCAAGTAGTTAGTGTTCTCCCAAGTGTAGCACCGTCTAAAATATGCATCTTTTCAGGGTACAACATGGATACAAATGAATTGAGAATATGAGGCGGGTGATGGTGAGACCTCACAGCAAGATCGCTTGGTTGTCATGAAGTTTAGGTAGGAAAGTCCTAAGCTCGGAACACACCCATCAAAAGATGAACAAGAGTCACATAGAGATGTGATTGGCAAGTTGGCCTACCAATTGAAATTCTCGTCACTTGAGATGGATACATCCATGGCGTTGAATTAAATTATGGGTCTTGAATCACTCACAATCAATTATGAGAGATATTGATTTGAGTGGGAGTGCACTTTAGTATTAAAATGTTTAATTGCTAGTGCAATTTAATTATGAACAAAGTCTAAGTGAACTTGTATTTACCGTTGTAGACCAAATTGATCGCAACACCCCGTTCAGCTTAGTATCGATGTTAGAGAAAGAGAAGTTAGCTGCAACTGGACACAACTATGCGGACTGGGTCTGTACCCTGAGGCTCGGCCTCAGGAGTGCTAAGAAAGCGTATGCGCTAGACACACCTCTTCCAGAGGAACTGGCAGCTACTGCCTCGAAAGATGAGAAAAATGTCTGGGCCACTAAGAATCAAGATTGCACTGAGGTATAGTGCCTTATGCTAACTTGCATGAGTTCTGAGCTTCAAAGATAGTTTGAACTCAAATCCCCCTGCGTAATGATCTGGGCAATGGATGTTCTATACAAATTGAGTGTCGCATCTGAATGTTATGAGATAACGAAGGCCATGATTGAGTGCAAGATGGCTGATGGAGGTTCAGTTGGCGAGCACGTAGTCTCTATCATTGGCTACGTTGAAAGGCTTAAAGCCTTGGAATTTCCAATTCCTCCAAAACTCGCATCAGACGTGTTGCTTGCTTCACTCGCCCCATCTTACAGTGGTTTTATCATGAACTACCACATGAATTGGATGAAAAAGTCACCAAACGAGTTGCTCGCTATGCTAAAAACAATTGAAATAGGACTGCGGAAAAATCACAAGCATGTGATGCTTGTGAATAAGACCGCCAGTTTAAAAAAGAAGGGCAAGTCCAAGAAAGGTAAGGGCGCCGGTATGAGAAGCTCCCAAACCAAGTCTAAGGGTGGAGCCAAGGTTGAAACTAAATGCTTCTACTGCAAGGGCACATGACATTGGAAGAGGAACTACAAGAAGTACATGGCAAATAAGAAGTCTGGAAAAACCTAGAAAGGTATAACTGTTATACATGTTAATGTCATTGACATTTTGCTTGGTAGCGTAAATCCTAAGTCTTGGGTATTTGATACCGGATCAGTTGCTCACATTTGCAACTCGATACAGGGACTTCAGAGAATGCACAAGCTGGCAAAGAATGAAGTAGTGATGCACGTCAGGAACGGTGTTGGATTCGCCGCTCAAGCCGTCGGCATCATGCCTCTACGTCTCCCTTCAAGATTTATCTTAGAACTAAGTAACTATTATTTTGTTCAGTCATTGTGTAAGAACATTATCCCTGGATCATGTCTGAAACACGATGGGTATTCCTACAAGTATGAGAACAATGGTTGTTCGCTTTATTGTATGGATATGTTTTATGGATTTGCACCCATTGTTGGGGGCCTATTCATACTAAATCTTGAATATAAATATGATGTCTTTAACGTAGAAGCTAAATGCCTTAAGAAGGCTGATACCGCCACCACTTTCATGTGGCACTACCATCTTGGCTACATTGGAAAGAAACACATGCAAAGACTTCATAAAGATGGAATCTTGCACTATTTTGATTTTGAATCATTTGACACATGCAAAGCTTGTCTGATGGGGAAGATGACCAAAACGCCATTCACGGGTCATCCTGAACGAGTGGGAGAATTATTGGAAATAATACATAGTGATGTATGTGGTCCAATGAAGACACCAGCCCGCAGTGGATATTTCTTCTTCATGACTTTTACTGACGATTTAAGTAGGTATGGATATATCTACTTGATGAAGCATAAGTCAGAGACCTTTGAAAAGTTCAAGGAGTTTAAGAATGAGGTAGAGAATCATCGTGACAGAAAGATTAAGTTTCTATGATCAGATCACGGAGGCGAATATCTTAGTCATGAGTTTGGCCGACATCTGAGTGACCATGGAATCTTTTCACAGCTTACGCCTCCCAGAAATCCACAGAGAAATGGAGTGTCCAAGCGACGTAACCAAACCCTGTTTGGCATGGTAAGTTCGATGATGTCTCTTATAGAACTGCCAATATCTTTTTGGGCTCACGCCCTACAAACTGCTGCTTATACATTAAACAGAGCATCGTCTAAGTCTGTTGAGACGACACCACATGAGATGTGGCATGGAAAGAAACCTAGTGTGTCGCATCTCAAGATTTGGGGTTGTGAGGTATATGTAAAGTGTTAACAGCCATGCAAACTTGATCCCAGATCAGAGAAATGTTACTTTGTAGGTTATCCCAAGGACACCATTGGGTATTCTTTCTACCACCAGTCCAAGAGCAAAGTGTTTGTTGTAAAAGTTGGACATTTTCTCGAGAAAGATTTTCTCGCTAAAGTAGTGAGTGGGAGGATAGTACAGCTTGATGAGATTAGTGTATCTTTGGCAACTGTTGATAGGACTAAAGAACCAGAAGTAATTCCGCAAATTATCCCTACAACTGAGTCGGAAGTTGACACACCCAGTACGGAAACTTCAGACAAGTATGTTACTGAACCACGTAGATCAGGTAGGGCTATCGAGCCACCTGACTGATTTCGTAACGAAATCTTCATCCTTGAAGAAGATGAACATGTGCACTACAAGGAAGCGATGGTGGGGCCCAGCTCAAGGGAATGGCACAAAGCCATGAAAGCCAAAAAGGAATCCATGTACGAAAACCAAGTTTGAAACATGGTAGAACTTCCAGAAGGTGTAAAGCCCATTGGATGTAATTGGATTTTCAAGAAAATGACATATGAGGATGCTAACATTACTATCCATAAAGCTAGACTTGTCATAAAAGGGTTCACACAAGTTCCAGGAGTTGACTATGATGAGACTTTCTCGCCTGTAGCTATCCTTAAGTCCGTGAGGATACTACTAGCAATTGTTGCTTATTAAGATTATGAAATATGGCCGATGGATGTCAAAACGGCTTTCCTAAATGGAAATCTCAAAGAGGATGTATACATGATATAGCATGAAGGTTTTGTCGATCCAAAGGATGCTACAAAGGTATGCAAGCTTCAGAGGGCCATTTATGGTCTGAAGCAAGCATCAAGGAGCTGGAATATTTGTTTTGATGAAGTTGTCAAAGAGTTTGGCTTCATCAGGAATGATGAAGAATCTTGTGTTTAAAGAAATTTAGTGCGAGAGCAAAAGCATTTCTAATCTTATATGTGGATGACATTTTATTGATTGGAAATGATGTGGATTTTCTTAGTGAAATTAAAGAGTCATTGGAGAATAGTTTTCAATGAAAGACTTGGGTGAAGCGGCATATGTATTGGGCATCAAAATCTATAGTGATAGATTAAGACGCCTGATAGCTCTTAGCCAGAGCATGTAGATTGACAAGGTGTTAAAAAGATTTAATAGGGAGAATGCAAAGAAGGGCGTACTCCCAATGTCACCTAGCATAGTACTCAACAAGAATCAGTTTCCTCGGACTCTTGATGCGCGAGTACATATGAATGATGTTCCATATGCTTCCACAATTGGTTCCATCACGTATGCCATGCTATGTACACGACCAGATGTTTCCTATGCGCTAAGTGTTAGCAGCAGGTACCAAAGTGATCCTGGATTGGAACACTGCCGCAGTAAAAAATATTACCTCAGAAGGACCAAGGATTTGCTCCTTGTGTACAGAGGTGATGAACAACTCATTGTAAATGGTTACACTGATGCAGGTTTCATGACTGACCCAGATGACTTTAAATCTCAATCAGGCTATGTTTTCATACTAAACGGTGGCATAGTATGTTGGAAGAGCTCCAAGCAAAAGACTGTGGCGGATTCTACGACGGAGGCGGAATATGTTGCGGCTTCAGAGGCCTCAAAATAGGCCATTTGGATCAAGCAGTTCCTTGAAGAGATTCGTGTGGTTCCAAGTGCACTGGACCTGGTGGAGATCTATTGTGATAATAGTGGCGCCATGGCTCAGGCAAGGGATCCAAGTTCACACCATAAGACAAGACATATTGCACGCAAATATAAACTCATTCGACATCATGTTGAAGAGGGTTTTGTGAAACTACACAAAGTTCACACGGATCTGAATGTGTCAGATCCGATGACGAAGCCTCTACCATGAGCAAAGCATGAGCAGCACCGGACCACCATTGGTGTTAAGGAAGCTATGTAAACTAGATCATTGACTCTAGTGCAAGTGGGAGTGTATAGGAGATATGCCCTAGAGGCAATAATAAATGGTTATTATGTATCTCCAAGTTTGTAATTGATGTTTAATTTTCCATGCTGTAACTGCAATGATTCTTGAGTCTACAATAACCTTGAGGCTCGGAGGGAAACTCATGTGCATGTGTGGAATAATAAATGGTGAAATGTATTCCTAGTCATGCCTCTAAGACTAGCTCAACTTTTGCATGATGGTTCTGTTTTCCTAATCATGGGCATGCCTATGCGGGCAATTTTGAGGACACAATGTTAGAAGAATACTTGTGTTGAATCGACCCGTTTGATGTTATGCTATGAGATACATTCATCACAATTTAATGGTTAATAACACAAATAAAGTTAGCATTTGCATAATTCCTTAGACCATGAGAGTATCGAGTTCCTTTGCAGTTGCTTCGTGAACTTTGGGGTTTGTTAAACGTCATCTATAACAGGGTGGCTATTACGGTGGCTTACGGTTCATGGAAAAGTATGACAAGGAACTAGGTAGCTCAATATTGGGATTCGCTGCTCCATCCATGGAGAGATATTCTTAGGGCCCTGTCGGTCTTATGGTATCCATCATCGTCTGGCCAGACACACTGTGATTTGATCACAAGGATTCCAGAACGCAGGAACGAGAAAAGAGAACAAAACCGGTAACAAGGTAACTGGCATAGTGAACAATTGTTGATTCATGGGGATGCCATTAAGTCTCACCTCGGGTATTTGTAACATATCGCGAAGCAACAGGAACAACATTCGGTAACTACAGGTTCACTCGAATAATTATTCGTGTGGGTATAGGGTTCAATATATATGTCCACGGTTCCGCTATTGATTGTTGATTGGAAAGTGTTCTGGTCATGTCTATACTTCAACGAACCTATAGGGTCACACACTTAAGGGTCATCTATCTACTAGAAATGTTTCAGAGACGACGAAAAAGTTTCAGAGAGAAAACCGGAAGTGTTTCAGAGTTACGAAAAATGTTTGAGAGGTAAAAATCATCCTACTGGAAATGTTTTGGAACACGTCCAGAATTATGTTATGGGGTGCCGGAAGTGTTCTGGACCTTCGGGAATCTTTTCGGATTAAATGGTCACAGAAAAATATTTCACGAAAAGTTCTCATGAATAGTGGGATGACTAGTGGCAACACTATTAGGGTACAACCACTATTTGCTGGCTTTTTGGAAAGCCACCTTTTGGGGCTTTCCCTTAAATTCAAAGAGGATGACATGGGGGTGGTGGGTCCCCCACAAGGGGCCCCACACATGTGTGGCCGGTTGGAGGAGTAGCTCCTATATGGAGCTCCACTATTCCCCCTTATGTGGCTTTTGGCGCAAAGATCTTGAGCCCCTTTTGGCCTTTTCAAAAAGACTACATATGCATCAGTATCAAAGGAATGGGGCTTTATCTTTGGACTATACTACTGAAATGCCAGAATAAGGGGGAGAATCTCAACTTAATGAAGACTACCAGCATCTTGCAGCAATAGAAGAGAGTAGCGAATATAATACCAACTTGAACCTACATATAGCAGCAGCATACCCAAAGATCCTCCCTTGACTCCCTATGAGAAAGCGATCGCCGAGTATTCCTATCTATTATCTGGGTGTATCTTAACAAGTATCCGGTTTAAGTTGTGTAAGCTCGGGATACATCTCCAAGTCGTCCTGTTACCATGGACATAGCTATTCGAATAGTTTAATTTTCCTGCAGGGGTGCACCACATTACCCGACACGCTCGATTACCCTATGGCCGAACACACTTTTTTGCGGGTCTGTCCAGCCTCAGTTGATCGACATGCCGAAGTCCTACCTCAGCTCTCCAGACAGGTCATCTGCCGGTCTACATACTAAGCACGAAAGAGCTGTTCGGCCGCTCACCCCTAAGCGCTCCAGCACGTTGTGAGACTGGTCAGGTACCAAGCCCACCTCTGCATCAGTAGCAGGCAGTATCCGCTCACCCCAACAATTAGCCCACATCTCTGAACTGTGACATCTGGGTAGCCTTTGGGAGGAACTGACGACGCCGAGGGCCCGATAACCATTATCCCGCATGGCGGTTAGTGCATATATGCCAGTGGCAAATCTCAGATCAAATACCCTGAACTCGTTAGTGCGTTATTGTTAAATAACCGCGGACACGGCCAGGGCCCAAACCCACCTCTCTCTGGATGGTCTCCGCCTACCCTGTCATTCCGCCACAGTGAATCACTCACGGGTGCTCTTCGAGCCGATTCGACTTGAACATAACATGTATAGTGTAACAATATAAAGTAAATCCGTGATCATCGCCCAAAGGGATCATGGCCTGATAGTATAGCATGGCAAGTGAACAAGGGTGTAGGGCCACTGATGGGACTCTAGCATATCTAAACTAGGCATGATAGGATAACAGGTAAGGTATCAACTACAGGTAACAAAAGCAGGCTATGCATCAGAACAGGAGCTACCGATAGAACAACAACTGCACCAATAACTAATGCAAGAATGTAGAGACAAAGAATAGGTGATATCGGAATGATCAAGGAGGTTTGCTTGCCTGGAAACTCTGCTGTGGAAGGTGGATCATCGGGGACGTAGTCATGCTCAGGGACTACGGCAGTCTCGGGGTCTACCGATAAAAGCAGACGAGGGGGAAACAAATAAATAACAGAGCAAACAAATGCAACACAATTCATGGCTTGGAAAAACATGATGAATATGTGCTCTAATGCATTGCTAAACATTTTAATGGAAGAGGGAAAATATTTGGCAATATTTTCCCAGCTCCAGGTATTATTTCGATAATTGATCCAGTAGCAAAAGTTCAAGGTTAATTGTAATGGAGGGGTTTGTCATGCATGTGGATGATATATTCGGATTTGTTATATTTTTTGATCATTTTTCATATATAAATTATTTTCATCCGAGTTATGGTTTATTTTATATGATTTTCCAAAGTTTTAATGATTTTCTAAAATTTCTGGAATTTATTTAATTTTGAAATATATTAAATACAAATTGCTATGGGTACACTTGGTAGACAGAAGTGTACCCAACAGTGTTCATGTGAGGCTGACAGTGGGGCCTGTTGACTGCCCAGTCAGCAGTCAACAGTCAAAGTTGACTGGTTAAACTGGCCAGTGGGACCCACTGGTCAGTGAATGCTAGTATAATTGATTTTAATTATCTAGCTTAATTATTAGTGGGACTTAGCCATCAGTGACTATTTAATTTTAAGAGTGTTTTAATTAATCCATTTAGTTAATTAATGCGGTGGGCCCGGTGTCAGTGACTATTAGCGCCTGGATTAGTGGGTATTCGGTGGCTAATGACCTGGGCCAATGCGTCAAAGGCCCAGGCCAACGTTTAAACACGGCGCGCGCCGGCAAGCGCGGGTTTGGTCCTCCGGCGACCATTTGAGCGGTGGAGCAGCGCGTCGAATGGTGCAAGCAGCGTGTGTAGGGGTGGACTACAAAGATGGCGGCGACAGCTTCTGTGGCTCTCGTAGTTCAGGCATCGACACAACCAGTGTTTCAGCATGTGCCCGAGCGATCTAAGGCCATAGGCAGCATCACGGGGATGCCCTGAGCATGCCTGTGTGCCCAACCGGCCATGGCAAGGATGACAACAACTATGAAAGCGGTGGCGGCGCTCTGGCCACAATGGCAGCAGTAGCGCAGAGCTCGGAATCAAGGGGGAAGCAAGGGGGGAATGGTGCAGTGCTCACCTAGAGAGGAGATGAGGGCTCGTCGGGATTAAGATTAGCAGTGGCATGGCAATCAACGATGGAGCTCCGGCGGTGCAAAGGAAGAAGATGATCGATCTCGGTGATGCAGGGGCTCCCGACTCACACTGGTTGTCATAGAAGATGTAGCGAACAATGACAGAGCTCGTGGACAAGGTTTTGGGGTACAAAA
Source organism: Thinopyrum elongatum (assembly GCA_011799875.1). Taxonomy (NCBI): domain Eukaryota; kingdom Viridiplantae; phylum Streptophyta; class Magnoliopsida; order Poales; family Poaceae; genus Thinopyrum; species Thinopyrum elongatum. The sequence continues at coordinate 12,580,318 of CM022298.1, read as the reverse complement.
TCGATGGTGGCTACGCGGGCGAGCTGAGCCCTGGCGATGGCGGCTTGGTTCCTTGCGGGACAGGCAGAAGCAGCGGGAGGGAGGAGGGGGAAAGTGGCTAGGGTTGTCCAGGGCATCGACAGTGGCGTCCTTATCCCCACCAGAAGTTCTGTAGCGCCGCGGGATGGCCGACGCATCTACATCCATGGTGCAGGAGCACGTGGTGGTGACACGGCGATGGGAGAAAGGAGAAGACCTCCGGGTGGGCTGGGCCTCTTCTGTCAACTAGAGGCATAGGTGTGCAGTAGTTTCTTTTCCTTTTTCTTTTTCCTATTTTTGTTTTCTAATTTAGTCTCTATTTTGTATTTATTTAAGGCACTAAATGAATTTAGTTGTCTATGAAACTTTACACATAAATACTTTACAATATTTTGAAATAGCACACAAAGTTTGAGGCCACTTGGAAATGTTTAAATTTATCTTTGTATTTAAATGGTGCAAGTAAGTGCTGCTGGTGCACTATAAATAATTCCAGGAGCATTTTGGAGATTTAGGTGATGTTGTTTTCCTTAAGATAATTACTTAGGGATTATTTGCAATATTACCAACATTTTTGTTTCAGTGTTAGAAGATATAAATTTTTGACTTGCAATTTAAATTAGAATTAGAATTGAATTTGGGGACAAGTGGCATTTAAGCTTTGCAAAACTTGATGACTTGGCATAATTAGGGGGGGAATCACTGTAGCTTAATTACTGGGGTGTTACAACTGTCCTCCTCTAAATGAAAATCTCATCCCGAGATTTAAGAGACAGACTGAAAGAGAGCAGGGTATTCATCATGAAGACGATCTTCAGAATGATTCGACCACTGAACTTTAAGGAACTTCATTGACTTCTGACGGGTGCGACATTCAGCTTGATCAAGAATGCGGACTAGATACTCTTGATAATAGAGATCATCTTGCAAATCAAGCACTTCATGATCCACTGCTCGAATCGGATCCTTTAAGCAGCGGCGGAGTTGTGAAACATGGAAGACATCGTGAACCTGAGAAAGGTTCAACGACAGTTCCAACTGATATGCCACTTCTCCAAATCTTGCAAGAATGCAGAAAGGATCAATGTAGCGCGGAGCTAGTTTTCCCTCGATTTCAAAGTGGTGAGTGCCCTTCATCGGTGTGATACAAAAGTAAGCTTGTTTGGCGGGTTGATAAACCATCTCTTTGTGATGACTGTCATACTAGCTCTTCTGGCGAGACTGAGTAGTCTTCAGATGTTGACAAACAATGCGGACTTGCTCTTTGGCGTGTTGGATAATATCCGGACCAAAGAGTGGCCATTCCCCAGTTTTTGACCAATTTAGAGGAGTTCGGTACTTACGTCCATACAATACTTCAAACGGTGCCATCTTCAGACTAGCTTGATAGCTATTGTTGTAAGAGAATTCAGCATACGGGAGAGATTCCTCCCATTTCTTGCCAAATGAGATGACACATGGGTGAAGCATATCTTCAAGAACTTGGTTGACTTGTTCAATTTGACCACTGGACTGGGGGTGAAAAGCGGTGCTAAAGGACAGATGAGTTCCCATAGCTTCCTGAAAGCTTTCCCAGAACCTTGAGGTGAAGAGGCTACCACGATCTGAGTTGATCTCGAATGGAACACCATGAAGTGAAACAATTCTGGAAACATACAAGTCTACCAACTGACTAGCAGTGATGGTTTTCTTGACATGTAGGAAGTGAGCAACCTTGGAAAACTAGTCTATGATGACAAGAATAGCATCATGACCCTTCTGCAATCTGTGAAATCCAGTGATGAAGTCCATTTCAAGTTTGTCCATTTCCATTCAGGAATAGCAAGCGGTTGCAGAGTTCCAGCAGGTCTCTGATGTTCTGCTTTGAGGCGATGTCAAACATCACATTCAGCAACAAATTGAGCAATGTCTTGCTTCATGTTAGACCACCAGAATCTCTGATGAATGTCATGGTACATTTTGGTTCTACCAGGGTGAATCGACAGAGGCGTGTCATGAGCTTCTTTTATAACCTCCTCGCTCATATTCTGGAACTTAGGTACAACAAGGCGACCTCGGAAGAACAAGGTGCCCTGATCATCAACATAGAAGCACGAGGAATTGCCTTCAACAAGATAACACTTGATGCGCTGCACTGTGGAATCATACAACTGCATGGTCCTGATGTTTTGCTCGTGATATGGCTCAACAACTAGGGTATTCAGATAACCCTGAGGAACTATCTCGAGGTTCAACTTGCGGAGCTCTTCACAAAGAAGTGGCTGTTCTTGCTGTACCATGAGATTGTTGTAGTAGGACTTGTGGCTCAAGGCATTAGCCATTACATTAGCTTTGCCAGGTGTATAGGAAATACCTACATCATAATCTGATATTGCCTCCATCCATCTCTGCCGATGAAGGTTCAAATCTGGCTGAGTGAATAAGTACTTCAAACTTTGATGGTCAGTGTAGATCTCGCAATGATTACCAAGGAGGTAATGTCACCATAACTTCAGAGCATAGATAACTGCTGCAAGTTTGAGATCATGCAATGGATAGTTCTCTTCATGCGGACGCAACTGCAAGAACCATAAGCAATCACACTGTGCTCTTGCATCAGGACACAGCGTAATCCTTGACGAGAGGTGTCGCAATAGATCACAAAGTCCTTGTGAGTATCTGGGGAAGCGAGCACTGGGGCGGTAGTCAACTAGTATTTTAGAGTCTAAAAGCTTTCCTGACATTGAGGTGTCCACTCAAACGGCTTGTCTTTGTGGAGCAGATCAGTCAGTGGCTTAGCAATCTTGGAAAAGTTCTTAATAAAATGGTGGGAATAGCTGGCAAGTTCGAGAAAACTTCTGACTTGCTTGATAGTCTGTGGTGGAATCCAGTTAAGAACAGCCTGAACTCGCTCTGGATTGATAGCAATGCCTTCAGTGGAAATCACGTGACCAAGATAGGTCACCTCAGGTAACCAGAACTCACACTTGGAGTACTTGGCATACACCTGATGTTCATGAAGCTTTTCTAGCACCAGCCGAAGATGTTCGGCATGTTCTTCTTCTTTCTTGGAATAGACCAGAATGTCGTCAAGATAAACCATGACAAATTTATTGAGGTAGTCCATGAAGATGTAGTTCATCAAATGGGAGAAGGTGGCTGGAGCATTGGTTAAGCCAAAGGACATGATAGTGTACTCGTATGAACCATAGCGAGTAACAAAGGCTCTTTTTGTAATGTCCTCATCGCGAACTCTGATCTGATGGTATCCTAACCTCAAATCAAGTTTAGAGAAGACGGATGAACTAGCAAGTTGATCATACAGGTCATTGATTCTGGGAAGTGGATACTTGTTCTTGATCATCGCCAGATTAACAGGATGGTAATCAACAACCAAATGGTTAGTTCCATCCTTCTTCTTAACAAAGAGTGAAGGGGAACCCCATGTAGAAGAGCTAGAATGAAAGAATCCTTTGCGAAGTGATTCTTCGAGTTCCTGCTTGAGCTTGAGAAGTTCTTGTGGCGGCATCTTATATGGACGCTTGGCGATAGGTGTGGTGCCTGGTTTCAAGTCGGTGACTAACTTGACAACTCTAACTGGGGGTACTACTTGAAGTTCTTCTGGAAAGACATCTTGGAAGTCACAAACTACTAGAATGTTCTCGATGTTATCAAGTAAGGACACGTTCAAAGCATATAGGGCATATATCTGGGTCTTGGCATTCTAGATCTTTCGTGCTTTGTATTTGATCATCTGGTCGGAAGGGTGTGTGAGTTGGACTATTTTAGCGGCACAATCGATAAAAGTATTATGAGCTTTCAACCAATGCATGCCAAGGATAACATCTATATTGGAAGACTTGAGGACAATGAGTGAGGCAAGGAATTTCAGTCCTCCGATTTAAATTTGGTTGTTCTCACAGATGTCAGAAGAGTGCAAATGACTTCTCGGGTACTAATAGCTAGCGGGGGATAAATCTCATCACAAGTTATGCCATGCAGGAAGCAAATCTTCCGGATATGAATGAATGAGATGCTCCGGAATCAAAAAGAACAGAAGCAGGTACTGAGTTAATAGAAAGGGTACGCGTCATGATGTTCGGTTCCTCCTAAACTTCTTCAATATCAACATGGTTGGCATGTCCACGACGAATGCAGGCAGCCTGGCATTAAAGTTCCTGGGCTGAGGGTAGCCACGGCCAATTCCACAACCAGTAGAAGGAAGTGCTAACTAATTTTGACGGCAATCTCTGGCACGGTGACCTGGCTGTCCACACTTGAAGCATAGGCCTTCACTTGGATGGGGAGCCAAAGTATTGGGCTGTCTACCTTGAACCCTGAGCTGTCTTGCTGGGGGAGGTAGACGAGGTGCAAAATAGGAAGGCCGCGGTGTGGGGGCAGCTTAACGATAGATGTTGTGAGGAATCCAAATTCGGCTCTTCTGAGCAGACGGGCCCAAACATGAGCCAATGTCACGAGTGCGCTTGAGTGTTTCCTGGTTCTCACCCTGACTGGTTGCAGCTTGGATAGCCGTGTTGACCAGTGTTGCAAAGTCTGGGAACTCAAGGAGATTAAGTGCAAGCTTCAAATCAGGGGCCAATCCTTCACGAAACTTCTCCTGCTTGCGAGCGTCGGTGGAGACATCATCTTCAGCGTAGCAGGACAGATCATGGAACTCCCTCCGATAGGCATCCACTGTCTTCTTGCCCTGAGTGAGGTTGTAGAATTCCCTCTTCCTCTTGTCCATCAGACCTTGAGGAATGTGGCGGGCAAGGAAGGCAGTCTGGAATTAAAGCAAAGTGATGACTATTCAAAGGGGCAGCATAAGCCTGTGGCTATCCCACCATTGTGCAGCGGGACCCTTCAGATGGTATGGCGCAAAGGTTACATAGTTGGCAGGGGCAACACCGGCTGACGTCATCTTGAAAGTGATGTCACGGAGCCAATCATCAGCATCCAGTGGCTCAGTTGAGTTGCGGAAAATAGCTGGGTTGAGGCGCATGAAATCTTGAAGTGAGATTGGCCCAGGTTCCTGTCTGTTATTGTTGTTGTTCCCCATCTGGTTCACTATCCCTGGTGGCTTGTGGGCACCCTTGCTTCGTTTGCCCTAATTCTTGGCCTATAAATTTCTTAATATACAGAAACCCTCGGAGAGAGACCTGAAACAATTTTATCGCCGCCGCAAGCCTCTGTTCTGAAGCAATCCCATCTGGAGCACTTTTCCAGTATTCTGCCGAGGGGAATCATGGGGGAGGCCATCTTCATCAACCTTGCTACCTCCATGATGATGTGTGAGTAGTTCTTTCAGGACCTACGGGTCCATAGTAGTAACTAGATGGCTCTCTCTCTCTTTTGATCTTCAATGGAATGATCTTCTCTAAGATCCATCTGATGTAATTCTTGCGGTGTGTTTGTTGGGATATGATGAATTGTGGGTTTATGATCAGATTATTCATTTAATTAAATTAGTCCCTTGAGATACTTTTGCTACATAATTTTATAGCTTTGTATTTCTCTTATCCATCTACTTTGGCCAAGTTTGATTGATCTGTCTTCAGTGGGAGAGGTGCTTTGTAGTAGGTTCAATCTTGCGGTGATCTTGCCCTGTGACAGGAGGGGCAACGGCAGATATTGTATTGTTCCTACTAAGGATAAAACGATGGGGTTTGGTCATATTGATTGATCTCTTTCTGTCTACATTATGTCATCTTGCTTATTGCATTACTCTGTTTATCATGAACTTAATACTTTGAGATGCATGATGGATAGAAGTCTTGGGGTGGAGTAATAGTAGTAGATGCAGTTGGATTAACGGTGTACTTGTCATGGATGTAATGCCTATGTAATGATTATGCCATGAATGATCACAATTATAACTATACTCAATTATGTCAATTGCCCGAAAGTAATTTGTTTACCCACCGTTGCTATGCTTTCGAGAGAGATGCCACTAGTGAACCTATGGCCCCCGGGTCTATTCTCCATAAATACTAAAAATCCTAGAATTGCTCAATTGCTCTTTTTACATTCTTTTACTTTTTATTGCTATGCGAATCACTACAGTTTTAATCTTGTAGCTGGAAATAACAAGGGGAGTGACGACCCCTAGCCTTTGTTGGGTGCAAGCAAATTATTTATTTGTGTGCAGGTGTTGCAAACATTGTTAGGTTGTTGACTCCTACTGGTTCGATAAACCTTGGTTCTTAACTAAGGGAAATAGTTTCTGCTACTGTGCTACATCACCCTTCCTCTTCGTGGATATACAACAACTCCATCGTGAGTAGCAGAAGAATTTATGGCGCCGTTGCCGGGGAGTCATCATCTAGCAAATCAGGTGCCTTTGCACAAATACTTTATCTTTGCTTGTTTTATTCTCTTACCTTTTGCCTTTTGCCTTTTTATTTGCCTTCTTCTTTGTTTGCAAAAAAATTCCAAAACATGAAAAAAAATCTTGTGTTACTATTTCTACTTGTGTTGCCACTATGTCTACTCCTGAAAATACCAACCTTTGTGATTTCTCAAGTACTAATAACAATGATTTCATTAGTACTCCTATTGCTCCTCCCGCCACTAGTGCGGAGTCCTATGATTTTAAAGTTGCAATGTTAAATCTTGTGAGAGATCAAACTCATAAAAGAGATAAAATTTGTAGTAATTCTAGGGATAATCATGGGGAAACACCAAGGAACCTTATTTATGATAATGATTCTCATGACAATGATGTTCCTTCTGTTTTGCAAACAAAAAAGTTCCGTATAGGTAGTGGAGACATTAATGGAAAAAATGTTATTCAGGAATTCTTTACTTGTGTGGGAACTATACAGGTGATAGGGAGTTCTATTCTTGCAAAAATTACTAGTTATATGGATGCTATAATATTGCTTGTGGTTGAACTTGAAAGAAAATTTGTACATATGCATCCTGCTGTGCAAAGAGTGTTTCTTGAACTTCCAAATATTCGTGATCCTAAATTTAAATGAATAGCTAATATTTTCTTAATGCATGAATTTGGTTTTATAATGAAAGAAGCTATAGAGATTTTTGCCTCTTATGGAATAAACCGAGAGTGCCTTCCTATAAAAGAGGTCCTTTATGATCAAGATGTTATTAGAAACTTAAAATCTATAGATTATGAAGCTTATTGTCCGTCCCCTTTCTGGAATATATCACAGAAAGGCCCCAAGTCACACCAGCCCCAAGATCAACACAACTGGTGCACTTCCTTGATATAGATAACCAGTACAAAATAATATTACACAGGGTTGAGTCTAAGGGCTCAACAAAATTATTACAAACTTGCCAACATATATGGCAGTGGCGGAATATGACAGTGGTGCGGTGGTGATACAATACTGGTACAATAAGATAGAGCCAAGCATCAGTGTGAGGCTTGACTATTTTATTTGTGTAGCAGAAGCTCAGCAGATGATACACGTGGTAGACTCCTATATCACAGGTTGACTGACTGGGACTCCTCGAAGCGTCGGGCTCGCTAGCGCAATCCTCCTCCACAAGCTCGTCGTCCTCCAAGTCTGGCCAAGTAAATAGCCAGGGACAAGCCAGTGAGTACGTTGGAATGTACTCACAAACATTATGAACAAAAGATATAACGAATGCATATGCTCACGCTGACTGAAATATAAATCATGACATGACAATAATAAAATGATACGGAAGTAAATATAGCATGTTAGTCATAATCAAACTTATTAGAAAGAAAAGCAAATGAATGCCACGGGTAGTCTAGCCAGCCCAAGTGACATTTAAAAAATATAAGAGAAATGCCAATCGGGTATCCACAAGAGTAGTGTTGGGACTGCCTGTAAACTCGAGGGATGCCACGAAGAGGTCTTGAAAAGAAATGCCAGTCGGGTGTGAAGTGACCCCACGGTCGGACATGAAAAGAAATGGCAGTCGGGTATCCACAAGAGTAGTGGCGTGATAAACCGCCTGTGAACTCGAGGGATGCCACGAAGTGGTCTTGAAAATAAAACCGAATGTCTGGGTTAGTCTAGCCAGCCCCTGAGACACTCGGGAAAATATAAAATAAGAGAAACGGGTTAGTCCGTAATAATATGCAAAACCACCATAATATTAACAGCAAAATATTCATGGTAGCATTAGAGTGTCAAAAATTATACTGCAAAATATTTCAGGCATATTATAATTATTTTCCTCCAGACCGACACCGGGACCGACACTTGACCCACCGAGCTACGCCCTTGACCAAGGACACGGCTATTCGAATAGGTTTAAACTCTGCAGAGGGTGTACTCTTTACCCACGTTCATGGGATTCCTTTAGTCAGCACCGTTGCACCGGCTAATTCCCACTACAGTCTTTGGGTTGAAAACACACCTGACCCGCACACACCAGATTAACCGTCTGGATGCCAGTAATCACCCAAAGCATCGTTTCAGAAAAACTCTAAGTCGGAGAGACAACAATCTTGAGTAGCATGGGGTCACTATTAATACTCGCAGATTCCAAGGGGGATCCCCCTATCGGCAACAACCGGTAACACCCATGCCCCCTGACCCGATGACAGGATTTAGTCCAAGGCCCTGGAAACCCTCATCGTGGCCCTCTGTACGGTTTGTACCTGGACAGGGGTTAACAACTTACTCAACCGTACCTTCCTTGCAGAAGGACTCGTGGCAGCACGGTATCCAGCTAGGTGTAACAGAACAAGACTCGATCTAGGCCGACTCAGGAGGTGTTAATTATTACCGCCGGTATGTTCCACAAAGTCATGTGCCACCATCGTGTCAAATAATGGCCCGTGCCCACCAGCACATCCAAGGCAGGAGACACTCCTGAATTTCCACAGCTTTACCATGTCAGAAGGATTTCTTGTTTGAGTGAGGTGCAAGCCATGAGCAAAAAGTGATATGACCATGCATGCAAGCACTTGTGACATACTACACATATGGTGCAACTCCAACCGATGCAAACATGCAAATGCAAATGCAATCACCATATCCCAGGTTCAATAATGCTTGCCTTGTCCAAAGTAGTCAGGAGAAAACCCTTCAAAATACTCAGCAAAGTTTCCCTCTTCTTTTTCTGAAAATTCAAATTCAACTCAAATTAAAAAATTTGGCAATAGTACAAAAAGTTGTCTCAAAACATTTTTAAATAAATACTAAAGAAAATAGAGAGAAAAATAAGAATAACAGAAAAAGATTCAAGTCATTTGGGTTTGTTGTTTAAAAGTTATAAGCTGTCAAAGTTCTGGTCAATTCTGCATTTAAAATAAAAACAGAAAAGAAAATGTTTCGGAGCAGACTGCGCTTTCCAGCACCGAAAGCGTAAAAGGCGGAATACGCCTTCGCTTTAAATGCAGCAAAAGAGAAAACCTTGATGGGTGGGGACCACCCGTCAGGTTTAAACTCAAACGCGTTCACGCGTGAGCAGAGAGAGTGCGGCGATCACCAGCGACGATCGCTGGAGTTTCAGCGAGCGACGATGATCGGGACATGAACAGTGTGGACTGCCGCGTCGGTGAGCGGCAGAGATGGACGCCGGCGAGCACCTGAACGACGGTGAGCTCGACGCCAGCGGACGGTGGCTTCGGTGAAGATGGACCTCGCCGGAGAGGGGTGCTCGTGTCAAATTGGGGCGCGGTATCGATGAGAGGGAGTGGTATGAGATTTTCTGTGGAGTTTGGGAGGCGGAGGTGACTTAACAGTGATGAACCAATCGGAGACAGTGGCAGAGGGGCGGTGACCATAGTTGGGGGAGATGACCCTCTCGGGCTCGAGGGAGTGCGGGGGAGAGCGATTGGAGTGCGCTGGAGGTGGTGTGTGCTCAGAACGGAGCTCAGGGGTCCCTTTTATAGGGGATCCGAGGGTGGCCATGTCAGAGCGGAGGACGCCAGAGTTATTCCGCCGGTGAAGTAGGTTAGGGACATGGCCTTGGACGGTGGTCAGTCTAGAAGGGAATGGAGCCCTCCCGATGCGCGAGCGCGGATGAGCTTGGGCTCGGGTGCCTTATCCACGGCGAGGTCGGTGTACTGGTGCGGCAGACATGCCCATCTCCAGCGACTGCCGGATGAGGTCCAGCATGCTTGGTCAGTGCACGGAGCCGCGGAGGGAAGCGACGCGTGGAGGGAGACGTAGATCAGTTTGGTGTGGCGCAGTGAATGAAGGTCGGTAGCCGAGGCGGTTCCGCTCGGTTCGCCGTGGATGAGCACGGTGGCAGGTGCACCGGCCTGCCACCGGCAAGTTGACGTCGAAGTACTGACAAGGGAGGACCCGTGGAGCTGCATTGAGGGCCAGGGGAGGCGACGCCGTGCGGGAGACAGGAAAGGGAGAAGTGCACGGCACCGAGCGCCTCTGTCAACTGAGCAAATTTAGTAAACTGAATTTGACAGCAGTGAACAGTGTACAGAAGGTGTTCGATGAAATGCCAGAGGGCCTTGGGTATTTTTGGAATTTTTGAAAAAATTTGTCGTGATGTACTGATGCAAGACAAGAGTGGTGGTGAAGTTTCAGAATTTTTGGAGAACTTTAGAATAGGCTTTGAGCAAGGAATTGGTTTCTGGTCCAAATTTGAACTGTATGAATTTTGAAAATTTTGAACTATGGAACCCAAAGTTTTTGATGAAATGGGTTGTGGGTACCATCTAGTTGCTGGGATAATTTTGGTGGAGGTAGAAAAGTTGTAGAGAATATAGTTCCTTTGTAACTCAAAAAAACCATGAATTATTGAAAATTCCAACTTGGAATTTATTTGAAATATGAAAAATATTTTTGTGGTGTGGAAAGAGGTTGGTTTCTGCCCTAGAAGGTGTGAATGACTTTTGGAATAAATTTGGAGTGGCAGAAAATTATTGAGTGGATTTTAGAAGGGCTTAAAGCAAGTAAAAAAGGCATTTTCTTTGAAAATTTAATTATCCCATAAACTTTTTTGAATGAAAATTTTTTGAAAACCTCCAAATCATTTATCCAAAAAAATTAAACCTTTCAAAATAGAATCATTAAAGAAAATTTGAAACCCAATTAAAATTTGAAAGGGTTTTCAAACGAAAGAAAAGTGATAAGAACAAAAATGGTTTTCGAAGAATTTATTTTTAAAGGAAAGATTTAAAAAAAATCCATAAGAATATTTTTGGGGTGTTACAACACCTACCCCCCTTAGAAAAATCTCGTACCCGAGATTTCAGCTATCCCTCAAATAGGTACGGATACTCAGTCCTCAGGTGATCCTCTGTTTCCCATGTTGCTTCTTCCTCGGTGTGATTACTCCACTGAACCTTGTAAAATTTTATTACAGTCTGCTGGGTTCTCCGTTCAGACTCCTCCAAAATCTTTATAGGACGTTCCTATAGGTAAGTTTTGGTTGAAGATCCAAGTCTTGATGTTGCAATTGCTTGTCTAGGTTACTGACACATTTTCTCAGTTGTGACACGTGAAACACATCGTGAACATCTGATTATTCTACCGGTAGCTCTAGTTGATTGGCAACCTTGCCTCTTCTTGCAGTTACTCTGAATGGTCCAATAAACCTCGCTGCCAATTTTCCTTTGACTTTGAATCTCTGTAGTCCTCTTGTTGGAGATACACATATTCATTGGGCTCAAAACTGACCTGGCGGTGTTTTTCGTCATAGTAACTCTTTTGATGGATCTTAGCCGCTCTCTGTCTGTCCTGAATAAGCTTCACTTTTATTTCTGCCTCTTTAAGAACTTCAGGACCGAAGATTCGACTATCTCCGGTCTCAGACCAATTGAGTGGGGTACGGCACCTTCGTCCGTACAGGGCTTCAAAAGGTGACATTTTCAAACTGGCTTGATAACTGTTGTTATATGAGAACTCCGCGTATGGTAAACTGTCTTCCCAGCTAACTCCGTAAGTGAGCACACATGCTCTCAGCATGTCCTCCAATATTTTATTTACCTGCTTTGTTTGTCCTCCGGTCTGCGGGTGATATGCTGTACTGAATGTCAGTTGAGTCCCTAGGGCTTGTTGTAGGTGTTCATAAAATCTAGAGACAAATTGGGTGCCTTTGTCGGAGACTATCGTATTGGGTACTCCGTGTAAGCAAACAATTCAGGAGAGGTATAATCTGGCAAGCCTCTGTGTTGAGTATGTGGTTTTTACTGGAATGAAATGTGCCACTTTGGTTAATAAATCTGGTATAACCCAGATAGCATCATTTCCGTGTCGTGTCCTTGGCAATCCAATGATAAAATCCATTCCTATTACATCCCATTTCCATTCAGGCATTCTGAGTGGCTGCAATAGTCCTGCTGGCCTCTGGTGTTCTGCTTTTACACGCTGACATGAATCACAACGTGCCACTTATACGGCTATATCTCTCTTCATCCCGTGCCACCAATTTTTTTCCTGTAGATCCTTGTACATCTTCGTTCCTCCGAGATGAATAGAATATGGAGTGGTATGGGCTTCTGCCAAAATTTGTTGCTTTAATTCTTCCTTGTTAGGCACGCATAATCTTTTTTCGAACCATAAAATTCCCTGACTGTCTATGGTAAATTCAGACGCCTTGCCCAATTTTATTTTCCTCTTAATCCCCTCAATACTTGGGTGTCCTTTTAGGGCTTCTTTGATTTGATCTTCTAATGTCGGTTTTATATCCAGTTGGGCAACGGTTCCTTCTGTGACTAGGACCATATTGAGTTTGGCAAATTCCTGGTTGAACTCATGCTGTGAGAATTGCACACTGCCATCGTCGGTGCATGGGTTTCTGCTCAAAGTGTCTGCTACAACATTTGCCTTACCAGGATGGTAATGAATTCCCACATCATAATCCTCAATCAATTCAAGCCAGTGACGCTGTCTCAAATTTAATTCTGGCTGGGGGAAGATATACTTAAGACTTTTATGGTCCGTGTATATCTCGCATCGATTACCCACAAGGAAATGTCGCCATTCCTTGAGTGCATGTATTACCACGGCTAACTCTAGGTCATGGGTAGGGTAATTTTCTTTGTGTTGTCGTAGTTGTCTCGAAGCATATGCTATGGCTTTTCCCTCTTGCATTAATACACATCCTAGGCCTTTCCTAGATGCATCATAATATATCTCAAAAAAATTGTGCACATCGGGCATGACCAAAACAGGTGCCGTTGTTAACCTCTTTTTCAATTCTTGGAAACTTTTCTCACAGGCTTCAGTCCATTCAAACTTCTTGTCCTTCTTGAGTAATTGGTTCATGGGTTTAGCTATGGTGGAGAATCCTTCAATATATCTCAGGTAATAGCCAGCCAGACCAAGAAAACTTCTGACCTCTGTCATGTTTGTGGGTTGTTTCCATTCTTGGATAGCCTTTACTTTGCTTGGGTCCACTGCGATTCCATCTTGTGTCAGCACGTGACCCAAAAAGCCCACTTCGCGTAGCCAAAATTCACATTTACTGAATTTGGCGTATAGTTGATTTTTCCTTAATTCTTCCAGGACTATTTCTAGGTGTTGCTCGTGTTCCTCTGGTGTCTTGGAATAAATAAGTATGTCATCAATAAATACAACCACAAACTTGTCCAAATATTTTGTGAAAACCTTGTTCTTGAGATGCACAAAGTAAGCAGGAGCGTTAGTTAAGCCGAAAGGCATCACTGTGAACTCGTATAATCCATATCTGGTAGTAAAGGCTGTCTTGGGTATATCTGATTATCGGATTTTTAGTTCATGGTAGCCTAACCTCAAATCTATCTTTGAGAAAACCTTGGCTTCTGCTAGTTGCTCGAACAAATCATTTATCCTGGGCAGTGGGTATTTATTCTTGGTGGTGACCATATTGTGTGCCCTGTAATCAATACATAACCTTAAGGTACCATCCTTTTTTTGGCGAATAAAACCGGTGATCCCCATGGTAATGAGCTGGGTCGGACATATCCTTTTTCCATATTTATTAAATGTTGCATCATTTCCTGGTGCTACTGCTAGTTTTGTTCGTAAAGACAACACACCTGTGAGAATGCTGAATCATTGCTTTGCTCACTTGTCTATCCTAGTGTGAAATTATTTCCCATCTGTGCAAAGTTGTCCTCTGCACGGTTGGGCATAGAACGAGTCCAGGGACTATGTATTTTACTTCTGGGGTATTTGTGTAGCACCGATAAGAAAAGAATTTTAAAAGAAACAAAATAATTTTTTGAAGAAGAGGAAATAATTTTACCCCCCAAAACATAGGTGCACAAAAGTCGCATGTTATATCATACATGCAGGATTAATTATACATGCAAGATTTAATTGTACTATATGCTCGCAGAAACTTTATACTACACGACCACTTATTCAACTAGCGTACTACTTCGTCCTCTCAGCGTGCTGTGGTCTGAGTCTGATACTCGCCATCTTACAAAAAGAAGAAGAAACAGAAAATAAATATCTTACAACCACGTCTCATTAAAAGACTACTACGGTGCTGACGCTCGATCTATCCTCACGGGGTGTCCGAGACGCTATAAGCCCCGCTGAGGGTAAGTCCCAGCTGGGGTCCTGGAGACTCAACCTCCTCCTCCTCCTCAGGAATGGTCTCCAGTCGGGTAGAGGTCGATGCCACGCCTGTCTGAGGTGGCACTGTGCTCGTAGGTGGTGAAGCTCTGATCAGAACAGGAGCCGCCAAGCGACTTGCCTCATCATTCGAGGATGAGTGCTGAACCACGGGCTGAGCAGGGGAATAGTGTGATGGAGTCGGAATGCGAGGGGCATGTGGTGAATGGGAACGGAACTCACTCCAGCGAGGGGTCCTCGCACGAGATAAGTCTATTCGTGTAGCAAGATGGTCATCCACCAGAGAGGTGAAGATTGACTCCAGTGACATGATATACTGAACAAGGTGCTCGATCGCCTCATCCCTTTCTCCTGTGGTGTAGGAAAAAGCATAGTGGCTGGTGTAAGGAACATGGCATGGAAGGTAGTGATAGGGACGAGTCTGCATGACAGGCAGGATGTCCCTTAGATGAGCAATAGCCTCACGGGCGGCCATCTGGATAGCATGCCTCTCAGAGGGCATGACTCTCCCCATAAAACGGTAGTTGCGGAAAGACAAGGTACTTCCACCCTGAATATATACCAAAGCCTGGTACATAGTCAGAGTGTCTGTGATCCTGTCAGGAAAAACGGTGTACTCTGGACGGCTCGAAGATCTGATCGCATCTCTAGCGATGACGGTAAGGAGATGGAAAAATCCCGCAGGCTCGTTGGCGAAAATCTGGGATGGGCAGTTGCCGCCAGACATCTACAACAGTAGACAAAAATCCAAACAGTCATATCATAAGTATATGATGACAAAGGAAAATTTGCTACAATGCATGAGATGCATGCTGAAAATGTTAGTACTGACTCTGGTGCTAGCGATCGTGCCTAGGGCTTGCTATAGTCAGCCTGGCTCTGGTACCAAGGCCTGTCGGGCCCCTTTCTAGAATATATCACAGAAAGGCCCCAAGTCACACCAGCCCCAAGATCAACACAACTGGTGGACTTCCTTGATACAGATAACCAGCACAAAATAATATTACAAAGGATTGAGTCTGAGGGCTCAACAAAATTATTACAAACTTGCCAACATATATGGCAGTGGCGGAATATGACAGTGGTGCGGTGGTGATACAATTTTGGTACAATAAGATAGAGCCAAGTGTCAGTGTGAGGCTTGACTATTTTATTTGTTTAGCGGAAGCTCAGTGGATGATACATGTGGTAGACTCCTATATCACAGGTTGACTGACTGGGACTCCTCTAAGCGTTGGGCTCGCTAGCGCAATCCTCCTCCACAAGTTCGTCCTCCTCCAAGTCTGGCCAAGTAAATAGCCAGGGACACGCCAGTGAGTACGTTGGAATGTACTCGCAAACATTATGAACAAAAGATATAACGAATGCATATGCTCATGCTGACTGAAATTTAAATCATGACAAGACAATAATAAAATGATACGGAAGTAAATATAGCATGTTAGTTATAATCAAACTTATTAGAAATAAAAGCAAATGAATGCCACGGGTAGTCTAGCCAGCCCAAGTGACATTTAGAAAATATAAGAGAAATGCTAATCGGGTATCCACAAGAGTAGTGGCGGGACCGCCTGTGAACTCGAGGGACGCCATGAAGTGGTCTTGAAAAGAAAACCGAATGTCCGGGGTAGTCTAGCCAGCCCCTGAGACACTCAGGAAAATATAAAATAAGAGAAACGGGTTAGTCCATAATAATATGCGAAACCACCATAATATTAACAGCAAAATATTCATGGTAGCATCAGGGTGTCAAAATTATCCTGCAAAATATTTCAGGCATATTATAATTATTTTCCTCCGGAGACCCACACTGGGACCGACACTTGACCCACCCAGCTACGCCCTTGACCGAGGACACGGCTATTGGAATAGGTTTAAACTCTGCAGAGGGTGTACTCTTTACCCACATGCATGGGATTCCTTTAGTCAGCACCGTGGCACTGGCTAATTCCCACAACAGTCTTTGGGTTAGAAACACACCTGACCCGCGCACACCAGATTAACCGTCCGGATGCGAGGAATCACCCAACGAATTGTTTCAGAAAAACTCTAAGTCAGGGAGACAACAATCTCGAGTAGCATGGGATCACTATTAATATGTGCGGATTCCAAGGGGGATCCCCCTCACGGCAACAACCGGTAACACCCATGCCTCCTGACCCGATGACAGGATTTAGTCCAAGGCCCTGGAAACCCTCATCATGGCCCTCTGTACGGTGTGTACCTGGACAGGGGTTAACAACTTACTCAACCGTACCTTCCTTGCGGAAGGACTCATGGCAGCACAGTATCCAGCTAGGTGTAACAGAACAAGACACGATCTAGGCCAACTCAGGAGGTGTTAATTATTACCACCAGTATGTTCCACAAAGTCACGTGACACCACTGTGTCAAATAATGGCCCGTGCGCACCAGCACGTCCAAGGCAGGAGACACTCTCCTGAATTCCCACGGCTTTACCATGTCAGAAGGATTTCTTGTTTGAGTGAGGTGCAAGCCTTGAGAAAAAAGTGATATGACCATGCATGCAAGCACTAGTGACATACTACACATATGGTGCAACTCCATCCGATGCAAACATGCAAATGCAAATGCAATCACCATACCCAGGTTCAATAATGCTTGCCTTGTCCAAAGTAGTCAGGAGAAAACCCTTCGAAATACTCGGCAAAGTTTCCCTCTTCTTTTTCTGAAAATTCAAATTCAACTCAAATTATTTTTTTTGGCAATAGTACAAAAAGTTGTCTCAAAACATTTTTAAATAAATACTAAAAAAAACTAGAGAGAAAAATAAGAATAACAGAAAAAGATTCAAGTCATTTGGGTTTGTTGTTTAAATGTTATAAGCAGTCAAAGTTCTGGTCAATTCTGCCTTTAAAATAAAAACAGAAAAGAAAACGTTTCAGAGTAGACTGCGCTTTCCAGCACCGAAAGCATAAAAGGCGGAATACGCCTTCGCTTTAAATGCAGAAAAAGAGAAAATGTTGTCGGGTGGGGACCACCCGTCAGGTTTAAACTCAAACGCGTTCGCGCGCGAGCAGAGAGAGTGCGGCGATCACCGGCGATGATCGCCGGAGTTTCAGCGAGCGACGATGATCGGGACGTGATCAGTGTGGACTGCCACGTCAGTGAGTGGTAGAGATGGACGCCGGTGAGCACCTGAACTATAGTGAGCTCAACACCGGCGGACGGTGGCTTCGGTGGAGATGGACCTCGCCGGAGAGGGGTGCTCGCGTCAAATTGGGGCGCGGTATCGACGAGAGGGAATGGTATGAGATTTTCTTTGGAGTTTGGGAGGCGGAGGTGACTTAACGGTGATGAACCGATCGGAGACAGTGGCGGAGGGGCGATGACCGGAGTTGGGGGAGATGACCCTCTCCGGCTTGAGGGAGTGCGTGGGAGAGCGATTGGAGTGCACTGGAGGTGGTGTGTGCTCAGAACGGAGCTCGGGGGTCCCTTTTATAGGGGATCCAAGGGTGGCCGTATCGGAGCGAAGGACGCCGGAGTTATTTCGCCGACGAAGTAGTTAGGGACGTGTCCTTGGACGGTGGTCAGTCTAGAAGGGAATGGAGCCTTCCTGATGCGCCAGCGCGGATGAGCTTAGGCTCGGGTGCCTTATCCACGGCTAGGTCGGTGTACCGGTGCGGCGGATGTGCCCATCTCCGGCGGCTGCCGGATGGGGTCCAGTAGCTTGGTCAGTGCTCGGAGCCGTGGAGGGAAGCAACGCGTGGAGGGAGAGGTAGATCAGTAGGGTGCGGCGCAGTGAATGAAGGTCGGTGGCCAAGGCGGTTCCGCTCGGTTCGCCGTGGATGAGCACGGTGGTAGGTGCACCGGTCTGCCATCGGCCAGTTGACGGCGAAGTACTGACGAGGGAGGACCCGTGGAGATGCATTGAAGGCCAGGGGAGGCGACGCCGTGCGGGAGAGAGGAAAGGGAGAAGTGCACGGCACCAAGCGCCTCTGTCAACTGAACAAATTCAGTTAACTGAATTTGACAGCAGTGAACATTGTACAGAAGGTGTTCGATGAAATGCCAGAGGGCCTTGGGCATTTTTGGAATTTCTGAAAATTTTTGTGGTGATGTACTGAATTTGACGAGAGTGGTGGTGAAGTTTCAGAATTTTTGGAGAATTTTAGAATAGGCTTTGAGCAAGGAATTGTTTCTGGTCCAAATTTGAACTGTATGAATTTTGAAAATTTTGAACTATGGAACCCAAAGTTTTTGATGAAATGGGTTGTGGGTACCATCTAGTTGCTGGGATAATTTTGGTGGAGGTAGAAAAGTTGTAGAGAATATAGATCCTTTGTAAATCAAAAAAACCATGAATTACTAAATATTCCAACTTGGAATTTATATGAAATATGAAAAATATTTTTGTGGTGTGGAAAGAGGTTGCTTTCTATCCTAGAAGGTGTGAATGACTTGTGGAATAAATTTGGAGTGGCAGAAAATTATTGAGTGGATTTTAGAAGGGCTTAAAGGAAGTGAAAAAGGCATTTTCTTTGAAAATTTAATTATCCCATAAACTTTTCTGAATGAAAATTGTTTGAAAACCTCCAAATCATTTATCCAAAAAAATTTAAACCTTTCAAAATAGAATCATTGAAGAAAATTTGAAACCCAATTAAAATTTGAAAGGGTTTTCAAACGGAAGAAAAGTGATATGATAAAAAATGGTTTTCGAAGAATTTATTTTCAAAGGAAAGATTTTAAAAAATTCCAGAAAATATTTTTGGGGTGTTACACTTATAATGAAAACCTTGGGAAAAAGGTTCCACCTTCAATTTTGGTTGAAAAACTTTTTGACCACACTAATGGTAAATTTTCTCTAGAAAATGTTGGATTAGATCCTGAACTTGATAAAAAATTCTCCAACCACATTGACAGGAATCTATACAATGAGCAGCTACCTATTACTTTTGAAGGACCTAATGATGAATCTCCTCCACCTAAAATTGATCTTATAAATTGTGAACCTACTAAATATAATCCCTTCAATTATTTGTGCTTACCCATTGGAAAACTTGTTGCTGAAAGAAGGGAATATGAGAGAAATGTGAATGATCTTACCTTTGGTAAAATGTTATAGATTACATTATGCCTAGCTAGGGGCATTAAAAAATAGCGCTTGTTGGGAGGCAACCCAATAGTTATCTTTTATTTTCCTTTCAGTTTTGTGTGTCAACATGATTATTTCTACTGTAGTAATTGTGTTTGCATCTTTTTATTTTGCTTTTTGTGCCAAGTAGAACCTTTGGGATGATGTGAATGCTTGTTGATTTGATTCTGTGCAGAAACAGAAACTTTGGCATCCAGTAATTAAAATGTTTCTCTGTACTGGAACATGATCAATTTTTGAAATTTTTACACAGTAATGAATTACAAATTTTATGCATTTTTCTAATATTTTAGAATTTTTTGAGTTGCAGAAGTATGATTATTAAATACATCTTTATGTACTATTCTATTTTTGATGGATTCTGTCTTGATTGCAGAGTTTGCTTGTTTTAGATTTTCCATGCCTTATTTTGGGGGATATAAATTATGGAAATGATAGAACACAGTAAGCATTATGTGGCAACAAATATGAATCTTGTCTTGACAATACCCAAGTGGATGATTTATTTTTATTATACTAACCCATCTCACAAGTTCTGTTAAGTTTTGTGTGATTGAAGTTTTCAAGTTTTGGGTGAGATGACGATGGAAGGAGAATAAGGAGCAGCAAGAGCCTAAGCTTGGGGATGCCCAAGTCACCCCAAGGTAATATCTATGGAAGACTCAAGCATCTAAGCTTGGGGATGCCCTAGATGGCATCCCCTCTCAAATCTTCAATTTATCGGTAAGTTCACTCAGAGCTATATTTTCATTCGCCACATGATATGTGTTTTGCTTGGAGCGTCTTTTGTTTTCGTTTGTTTTGTTTGCTTGTTTACACAATCATTGTTTCCTGATCACACCTATTATGAGAGACACACATTCATCTTATATTTATAGAATGTTCATTGTTCTTCACTTATATCCTTTTGAGCTGAGGCAATTGCTCATGTTCTTCAGTTATATTTGATTGAGCACGGTGATATGTTTTGTAGAAATTATTTGCACCCTCTTGCTTCACTTACATCTTTTTGAGAGTTAAATAGGAAGTGGTAATTTGCATGACTTATATGGTTGGTCCAAAAATAATAGGTATATAACGGTGGTATAATAAAAACTAGCTTGGACTTGTAGATCATTGAATATGATATGTTTGATTCCTTGCAATAGTTTTGCGACATTGAGGTAGTAATATGTGAGTATGTTAGTGAATAATTAAAGTTAAGTATTAATATTGGTGTTAAAGTTTGTGAGTCGTATGCATGAAAGTGGTGGCCGCTGGCATTAGCGGTGAGGTCGGAGTATGATTTATCTTTGATTGAATATGCCATTGTGTGTTCAGATCAGGGGCGCGCGATGGTTAACTCCTCCCAACCTCCTCCCTAGGAGCATGCGAGTTATACTTTGCTTCGAGGGCTAATAAAACTTTTGTAATAAATACTTGAGTTCTTTATGTTTAATGTGAGTTTTTGGACTATAAGCACTTCCACCTATCCATATTTTGCTAGCCTCTTCGGTACCGTGCATTGCCCACTCTCACCTCGAGAGTTGGTGCAAACTTTGCCGGTGCATCCAAATCCCGTGAGATGATACACTCTCTCACACATAAAGCTCATTATATCTTCCTCAAAACAGCCACCATACCTACCTATTATGGCATTTCCATAGCCTTTCTGAGATATATTGCCATGCAACTTCCATTTTTACTATTTACATGACTTGAGCATTCATTGTCATTATGCTTTGCATGATCATATAGAGCTGACATGATATTTGTGGCAAAGTCCACCGTTCATCATTGTTATACATGTTACGCTAGATCATTGCACATCCTGGTACACTGCCAAAGGCATTCATATGTTTTCATCATTTTCAGTTCATGAGTTGTAAGTACAATAAAAGTGTGATGATCATCATTATTAGAGTGTGCCCCTACCTATGAGGATATGAATTGGAGGAGACTTATGAGTCCACAAAAAAGAGGGGACGAGGTCCGTGAGGCCATTCATAAAAAAAGAGAGAGAAAAAGAGAGGGGGCGCACTACTATCCTTTTACCACACTTGTGCTTCAAAGTAACACCATGTACTTCATATTGAGAGTCTTCATGATATTCACTTTCATATACTAGTAGGATTTTTAAATTATAGAACTTGGCTTGTATATTCCGATGACAAGCTTCCTCAAATGCTCGAGGTCTTCATGAGCAAGCAAGTTGGATGCACACCCACTTAATTCCCTATAGAGAGCTTTCATACACTTATAGCACTAGTGCATCCGTTGCATTGCAATCCCTACTCCTTGCATTAACATCGATTGTAAGGCCTCTCCATTGCCTAACGATCAAGCCGCGTTGATGTGAGACTTTCTCATACCTTTTTGTCTTCCTCATAAACCCCCATCATCATTCTCTTTGCCATCCAAAGTGCTAAGTCCTTGGCTCATGCTCAAGTATTGCGTGAAGGTTTAAAAAGCTGAAGCGAGATAAAGTATGATTTAATTGCTTGGTTTGGCACTAGGGTTGTTCGTGATTTGATATCTCTATGCAAGGAAGATTGAGCGTGCCATGCTTATCATGATTAAGTGTGTAGGGATAAATGTTCTTTAGCATCTTTATTTTTGAAAGGTAATAATTTTTTGCTAGTATGTTTATGTATTATTGTTTCAATGTCAAATTGATAGATTATTGCCTTTAATCATTCGTACCCCAATATTCATACCAAGATTACATCATTTGATCAAAGACATGTTAGGTAGCATTCAACATCAAAAATTCATTTGTTTATCATTTACCTACTCGAGGACGAGGAGGAATTAAGCTTGGTGATGTTGATACGTCTCCAACGTATCTATAATTTTTTATTATTAAATTCTATTATATTATCACTTTTGTATGCTTTATATGCCATTTTATATTATTTTTCAGGACTAACCTATTAATTTAGTGCCCAACGCATGTTCTTGTTTTTTGCATGTATTTGGTTTCATAGAAAATCCTTACCTACAGAAGTCAAACACGACAAAACTTTTTGACATTTTTTTCTGGACAATATGATTTGGGCTCATGATAGATGCGGGGGGGGGGGGGGACGAGAAGATTAACAGGGGCCCACAAGCCAGTAGGGCATGCCCTGGGGGGTAGGGCGCGCCAGGGTGGCTTGTGGGCCCCCTGGTGCTCCGTTTGCCCTAATTCTTGGCCTATAAATTCCCTAATATTCAGAAACCCTAGGAGCGAGACCCGAAACAATTTTATCACTGCCACAAGCCTTTATTCTGAAGCGATCCCATATGGAGCCCTGTTCCAGTATTCTTCCGGAGGGGGGAATCATTTGGGTGGCCATCTTCATCAACCTTGTTACCTCCATGATGATGTGTGAGTAGTTCTTTTAGGACCTATAGGTCCATAGGTGTACCTAGATGGCGCTCTCTCTCTCTCTCTCTCTCTTCACCTTCAATACAATGATCTTCTCTAAGATCCATCTGATGTAATTCTTACAGTGTGTTTGTTGGGATCCGATGAATTGTGGGTTTATGATCAGATTATTCATTGAATTTATATGAGTCTCTTGAGGTTCTTTTGCTGCATAATTTTATAGCTTTGTATTTCTCTCCAATCTATATGTCTACTTTGGCCAAGTTTGATTGATCTATCTTTAGTGGGAGAGGTGCTTTGTAGTAGGTTCAATCTTGCGATGATCTTGCCCTGTGACAGGAGGGGCAAAGGCACGTATTGTATTGTTGCTACTAAGGATAAAACGACAGGGTTTGGTCATATTGATTGATCTCTTTCTGTCTACATTATGTCATCTTGCTTATTGCGTTACTCTGTTTGTCATTAACTTAATACTTTGAGATGCATGTTGGATAGCGGTCTTGGGGTTGAGTAATTGTAGCAGATACAGTTGGATTAACGGTCTACTTGTCACGGACGTAATGCCTATGTAATGATTATGCCATGAATGATCACAATTATAACTATGCTCAATTATGTCAATTGCCCAACAGTAATTTGTTTACCCACCGTTGCTATGCTTTCGAGGGAGATGCCACTTGTGATCCTATGGCCCCCGGGTCTATTCTCCATCTATACAAAAAATCCTACAATTGCTCAATCGCTCTTTTTATGTTCTTTTACTTTTTATTGCTTTGCCTATCACTATCAGTTTTAATCTTGTACCTGGCAAGAACAAGGGAATTGACGACCCGCTTGCCTTTGTTGGGTGCAAGCAAATTATTTATTTGTGTGCAGGTGCTGCAAACGTTGTTAGCTTGTTGACTCCTACTGGTTCGATAAACCTTGGTTCTTAACTGAGGGAAATACTTTTTGCTGCTGTGCTACATCACCCTTCCTCTTCGGGGAGATCCAACAACTCCATCGTGAGTAGCAAGGTGGTGGATTGTCAGCACCATGGCCACAACCACCACGAGCACCACCCCTAACCATCCTGAATAAAACAACAGGGGCAGGTTAGCAAATGCAACGATTCACAAGTATGGGCGACAGGTGCATGGGTTTATTCACAAGTGTAAATGGCAACAAGGGAATGAAGCATGGTAGACACATAGTGGTAACCATGTCTTGCATATGGATTCATACACAGACTTTAGTACAAGCCCAACAGTAGAAGTCTGAAAAGTAGGAGATATCGCAGGCGGCGCGCAGGCACGTGACGAATACAACAACTACATATAGCAAGGCTACAGTAGTCTCAGAAGAATCCACGAAATCCTAACAACTGCATGTGATGAATCGGAAAGTCCTCCACAAAAGGATCCTGCGGTCCGTGAAGACTCTGATGTGGAAGCTAAAGCTCTGGCGGCAAACGAAGACCATGCGCGGGAGTGTAACCTTCAACTACAGGCCAACCAACTACAGGGCCGGGGCATCACGGTCCTGGCAGGGTAGATCACAGACAGGGGAAGCTGCGGAGATACGACAAGAGGAAGCAAGTGTGTCATAGCATCATAAAGGCACACTCGAGGAGCAAACAATTCGTAGCAAAGAGCTCGGTTAGCACAATCTAGACCATCATCATGCTGGACCAAAATCCATGTAGGAGATGACTCAAGTGAGAGAGGGGTGTATATACCAGTGTAGTATCCTTCCTCGCCCTCAGTGGAAGCAAGCACAAGGTGCTTGAAAGGGGAATCATCCAACTCGTGGTGCTCTCCGTGAAGATGTGTCAGACAAGCAAAGGCAGCATCATGGACTGCCATATCAAAAGTCACTCCAACACCATAAGCGGTGTGCAGCACAGAGGTGGAGTGCTCCTCGGAAGAAAAGATACGGATATTGGCACCGTACTGCTCCTGGTTAAAGTCGTGGTATTGCTCGTACACGGTGTACTCAGGGTGCCAGCGAAATCCCAAGTGGATCAAAAGCTCGACCAACACCGTAGGGGCTCCTGGTACTCCACCAGATGTAGTTTGGCGCATGACCTATCTCATAGGAAGCATCTGAAAGAAAGAAGGTTTCAGAGGAATCAAACTACAGAAGTTGAAGGTACTGCAAAAATAAAGGGATTAACTGGAACTGAATGGATCTCCGGAATGAAATCATCACGAGAACCTAGAGTTAGAGTTAGCAAAATCTATAACCCAAAGCGAAGAGAATCTCAAAATCCAGAGTAAGGATGCGGAATAAAATATCCTAAACCCATCCATATGCGACATAGGCCCGTAAGCCACACAACACATCTTGTAGTTCGAAAATAATTCTTTCAAGACTAGACTCAACATCGGCGAAGAGGTTTGGGGATTCCTACAGGCAGTCGGCTCTAATACCAACTTGTGATGCCCCCAAACATAATCATGCACTAATCATACACGCAGTAGGCATGATCATGAACGGTGACTCCACTGTAGTATCACAACACAACTCTATGACACAAATTAAACATAAATCTTTATATTATAAACTAAGGTCATGAGGACCCAATACATCAGTACAGATAGCAAGTTAAGTCTGGGTACAAACAAGTTAAACAAGTTTTGCCTTAAGAAGGCTTAGCATAACAACGACACTTGACCGAAAAGGAGCAGGCCTCCTACCTGGGACCTCTAGACTACTCGTCGTCGAAATCATACTCTGGATAGTAACCCATGTCAGGATCCACTGGCTCCAAGGTGCCATCATCTGAACGCAGCAACCGAGCTGTAGAAAAAGAATAGCAAAGCAACAATGAGTACTCATCCAAAGTACTCGCAAGACTTACATCAAAACTAAACTACATATGCATCAGTATCAAAGGAATAGGGCTATATCTTTGGACTATACTGCAGAAATGCCAAAATAAAGGGGAGAAGCTCAACTTAACGAAGACTTACAGCATCTTGCAGCAATAGAAGAGAATAGCGAATATAAGACCACCTTGAACCTACATATAGCAGCAGCATACCCAGATATCCTCCCTTGACTCCATGCGAGAAAGTAATTGCCGAGTATTCCTATCTATTATCTGGGTGTAGTTTAACAAGTATCCTATTTAAGTTTTGTAAGCTCGGGATACATCTCCAACTCGTCCTGTTACTGTGGACACGGCTATTCGAATAGTTTAGCTTCCCTACAGGGGTGCACCACATTACCCGAGACGCTCGATGACCCTATGGCCAGACACACTTTTTCGCATGTCTGTCCGTCCTCAGATGATCAACACGCCGAAGTCCTACCTCATCTCTCAAGAGAGGTCACCTGCCGGTCTACATCCTAAGCTTGAAAGGGATGTTCGGCCGCTCACCCACAAGCACTCCAGCATGTTGCAAGACTGACCAGGCACCAAGCCCACCTCTGCATTAGCAGCAGGCAGTATCCGTTCACCCCAACAAACAGCCCACATCTCTAAACTGTGACATCTGGGTAGCCTTAGGGAGGAACTGATGATGCCAAGGGCGGTTAGCGTGTATATGCCAGTGGCAAATCTCAGATCAAATACACTAAACTTGTTAGCGCGTTATTGTTAAATAACCACGGACATGGCAAAGGCCCAGGCCCACCTCTCTCTGGATGGTCTCCGCCTGCCCTGTCCTCCAACCACAGTGAATCACTCACAGGTGCTCTCCTAGCTGACCCGACTTTAACATAACAAGTATAGTGTAACAATATAATGTAAATCCGTGATCATCGCCCATAGGGATCACGGCCCGATTGTATAGCATGGCACACAGACAAGGGTGTAGGGCCACTATTGGGACTCTAGCATATATAACTAAGCATGATAGGATAACAGGTAAGGTATCAACAACAGGTAACAAAAGTAGGCTATGCATCAGAATAGGAGCTACCGATAGAACAACAACTGCACTGATAACTAATGCAAGAATGTAGAGAGAAAGAATAGGTGATATCGAAATGATCAAGGGGGTTTGCTTGCCTGGCCGTTCTGCTGTTGAAGACGGATCATCGGGGACGTAGTCGTGCTCAGGGACTACGGCAGTCTTGGGGTCTACTGATAAAAGCAGACGAGGGGGAAACAAATAAATAACAGAGCAAACAAATGAGACACAATGCATGGCATGGCAAAACATGATGAATATATGCTCTAATGCATTACTAAGTATTTTAATTGAAGAGGGAAAATATTTGGCAATATTTTCCCAGCTCCAGGTATTATTTTGATATTGATCTGGTAGCAAAAGTTCATGGTTCATTGTGATGGAGGTGTTTGTCATGCATGTTGATGATATATTCAGATTCATTATATTTTTCTGATCATTTTTCATATATAAATTATTTTTATTTGAGTTACGGTTTATTTTATATGATTTTCCAAAGTTTTATTGATTTTTTGAAATTTCTAGAATTTATTTAATTTCGAAATATATTAAATGGAAATTGCTATCGGTACACAGAAGTGTACCCAGCAGTGTGCATGTGAGGATGACAGTGGGGCCTGTTGACTGCCCAATCAGCAGTAAACAGTCCGTAAATGGGTGGCTATTACGGCGGCTTACGGGTTCATGGAAAAGTATGACAAGTAACTTGATAGCTCAAGATTGGGATTTGCTCCTCTGCCGATGGAGAGATATTCTTTGGGACCTCTCAGTGTTATGGTATCCATCGGCGTCTGGCCAGACACAGCATGATTTGATCACGCGGATGTTGGAACACGGGAACGAGAAAAGAGAATAAAACCGGTAACGAGGTAACTGGCATAGTGGACAAAAGTTGTTGATCCACGGGGATGCTGATATGTCTCACTCGGGTATTTGTAACATATTATGAAGCAACATGAACAGCACACAGCAACTAGAGGTTCACTCGAATAATTCATTCGTGTGGGTATAGGGATCAATATGGATGTCCACGGTTCCGCTATTGATCATTGATCAGAAAGTGTTCCGGTCATGTCGATACTTCACTGAACCTATAGGGTCACACGCTTAAGGGTCATCTATCTGCTGAATACTAGACAGGGAGTCTCAGAGAAAGTCACCAGAAAAGTTTCGGAGACGGCGGAAAAGTTCCGAAGAGAAAACCGAAAAAGTTTCGGTAAAACCGAAAAGTTGTTTCGGAGTAAACCATTGAGCCCAAAAAGGTTTCGGCATGTGCCTGGAACTTTTTGGAGGTGCCGAAATTGTTCTGGGAACTTCTAGAATTTTTTTGGAGAAAAAAAGGAGAAATGTTTTGGAGCTGCCGGAAATGCTTTGGTTGCTTTTCACTGATGAAAATCATTGATCCGGAAATGTTTTGAAATGCGTCCAGAATTATTTTAGGGGGTACTGGAAATGTTCTGGACCTTCAAAAATATTTTCAGATCTAACCATCATGGAAAAATGTTTTCATGAATAGTGAAAAGCACTCTATGGGTTGGTTTTAATGGGGTTTCATTCTAGAGGGAATTCCCTATTTTGGACAGAGAAAAAGGTGGATGGAAAGGTGGTGGGCCCCCGAAGGGGGCAGCCAATTTCGTTGATGGCTTCGGGGCGCCCCCATGGGGTTTCCTTCCACCATTTGCTGGATAAGATCAAGCCTTCCTTATGTGGCATGGTGGAAATATCCAAGCCCGTTTTGGTCTTTTCACCCCTTGCCTCTACCCCTTGCTCCTCCTATAAATAGAGGTGGAGAGGGCTCTCCAAAATAAGAATTCTCTCCCATACAATATGCCATGCAATGATCTGGCTTCTTCTCTCCCTCATATGAAATAGTTTCGTAGAGCCGAAAGGTTGTCTGTGTTCCGGTGGGAACTAGTTCTGGGCGGCGAAGCCCTGCCGGATAGCTGACACAGTATGTGTGCAACTTGGTAGAGAGGTCGTAGTTTCGATCTTAGTTCGAGTGTGCCTCCCGAAGGGCTGTCCAAGTGATCGTCTGAGATTCTTGGGGCCTCCCGAAGGGCCGTCCGATGATCCGTCCGGTGGGACCATCCGAGGGACTGTCTTGGAGCCTCCCGAAGGGCTGTCCGAAGATCCGTCCAGTGTGCTGATGAGGGAGTACATCCTCATGGTTGGGAGGTTGTAAAATCCTAGCTGTGGGGATCTACACCAACGATCTTCACCAACTCTACTTCCGCTACGCTATGAGTTGGTAACGATCAGATCAAAAGCCTTGTATGCATATTCATAGTGGTCCTGGGCTGGTGCGCAGGTCGGAATTTTTTTGTTTTCTGTCGCGTTACCCTATAGTGGCATCATGAGTCGTGCTATATGTAGATGCAGATTACGATCTAGAATACATGAGATGTATGGGTATTGCACAATATAATTTGTAGTAGATGAGTTCTATTGCAGAAAATTATTTGTGCCAGTAGAAGACGAAATCTATTACTCGATGTTCTTGTTGCTTCCCTGGAATTTGCGTATTTCTGATCTTGAAACAACATGGTGGAGTTTTCAAAGTTCTGGCAATCCGCGATCCTGATTGATCAATGAAGTGCTAACAGTTCTTTGAATTCCACCACAGTTAGAGAAAGAGGAAATTTCGCAGACTAAAGAGCAATGCAGATATGATCTGCACGGGGGTCATGCGTATGACGAAGTTCAGTATGGGGTTTGAGATTTTATTATCTCATGCTTCATACACCCCGCAAAGTTAATCTAGCGACTTGAATAATCATACTTGATGATAAACGTTGGTAGCTTCCGTTTGTTTCAAAACGTTAGAAGCCACGTAAAATAAAATCTTGTATGAACCGATTAGAGGCATCTAACTTGGTTTTGCAGGATGACATGAGATGTGCATATGATGTGGTATAGTCTTTGTCATATTTAATTTGATTATGTATGAGATGACTATATGATGTAAATTAATTAACATGACCTGCGTGTCATGATTCGGCATGATGGCTGGTGCCATATGATTGTAACTTTAATGACCTGCATGTCAACCTTATATAATGAACTAAATTTATTAGCTATAGATATAGCAATATTATCTGGTGCATCGACAAGGTAGTTGCAATCTTCGCAAAGGTGAACACCAAAGCAAATGCCGAAGACGAAGAAATTAAAGACTTCTCCGTCAGAAAGGGCTATACCATATCATGCTATTATGAATTACCTGAGATGTTTATCCTTTATGATGCACCCTTGTTTATTGCACGGTAGTCACTTTTTATTAGGGTCATCTCTCACTTAAAATATCAAGTACGTAGTTAGTGTTCTCCCAAGTGTAGCACCGTCACAGCATCTTTCCTTTCGGGGTGCGCCATGGATACAAGGGTACGAATGATTGTACAGGTGTAGGGTGGGTGAGTTGAGACCTTGTAGGGAGATCAGTTGGTTGTCTTGACATTCCGAAGGATCGTCCTAAGCTTGGAACACGCCCATCGAAAGATGAACAAGAGTCACACAGAGATGTGATTGGCATGTTGGCCTACCGATTGCAATTCTCATCACTTGAGATGGATACATCCTTGGCGTTGAATTGTAATATGGATCTTGTATCACTCACAATCAATTATGAGAGATATTGATTTGAGCGGAAGCGCACTTTAGAATTAATTAATTTAATTCTTAGTGCAATTAACTATGGACACTGTCTAAGTGTTATATGCATAAAAGTTGTAGAAGAATGGCTCGTGTTTCCACCCTCCCTATTAAAGTTGAATAGCTGTTATTTATCTGGTTAAAACTTTACGATTGGTAACATAATGTGAGGATTGGCCTCGAGAGTGCCGAGAAGGACTTTGTCCTATCGCATGCTTTTGGTATTCTCCCGCTAATGCTATGGATGTCTCGTCCTTCGATCCAAAAGCTAGAATTCCGTTACGATCAAGTACAATATGTTTGCTTCCATGAAACCTAATCTTCAAAAGCTTGGGATAGTTATGTGATATTCATGGAACTAAAAATTATTTTCAGATGCAGACAAAGGCTAAAAGATATGATATATCCAAAGCAATATTTGTTTGCAAAGTATTAGTAAAGTGTTTACTATGCATTAGACTAATAACAGAGGGATCCAGAAGAACGCCTGTCATGAAATGAAGGTGAATAAAACAACAACTTAAAGAGAAAGGAAAAGTCCGAAGGGTGTTAGTCAGACTTACACGCCCAGGAAATCCGGGGCTGATGCCACTCTTAAAGTTGGGTGCTTCTTCTGAGAGTAGGAGAAATATTGGAAGTAAAACTGTTAGAAGTATAAAGGTAAAAAGAGAGAAGACTGGAATACCCAGCTGATGTATAAATGTCATACGAGTTATATATGTATGGAAGACTGGTCAAAGATGTAATTCTTGGGAATTATGATTAAACATGTTAATCACTAATTCTTGGGTATTGTGAGTTGATCATAGAGATACCAGCTTGATTGCATTCTGTTGCGACTCGATGCAAGAACAACTACGACCTAAAATGACTTACCAGTAATGAGATTTAGATACGCGCTTGGAACATAGTAAACGTTACGACTCCCTCCATCGGCGTATTACCTTTGTATTTACTTTCATAATTCATTTTAGAGTGTTATACACTCTAGCCCATTGCATAATGTTTGTTGCAAGAAGGTTGTTCATGATAGAACAATTGTTGTTCGGTGTTATGAATAATATAAAGGGCCATGCTCCATCATGGATGGGATGTATGTTATGAATATTGATAATATAACACATTCATAACACTGACGCTAAATGTCATGAGACTAAAAGAATACCACATATGTGTGGCACTGCATTTGGTCACATTGGAGAAACCCGTATGGAGAAATTCAATTATGATGGATTTTGAAGTCATTTAATTATCAATCATCTGACACTTGCAACTTTCGTCCAAAAGCAGAGTGATTGAAATACAGTTCACAGGCCATAAGGAACAAGCAATGAACTTATTGGTGATCATACATTATGATGTGTGTAGTCCAATAAAGGTTGTTGCTAGCAGAGGATTTATCTATCTTCAGAAATGACTAAAGTAGATATATGGATTTTTACTTGATGAGACATAAGTCTGAATCTTTTGAAATCATTCAAAAGGTTTTCAAAATGAAGTAGTAAGTATTGTAACAAGAAAACTATTTTTCTGAAATTAGATTGCGGAAAGGAATATTTGAGTTACAAATTCAGCGAATGCCTGATGAGTTGTAAAAAGAGTTTCATAACTTACACCTTCCAGAACACCACTATTAGTGGAATGTCCGTGAAGATGTAATCAAACCATTTATGACATGGTAAGATCAAAGATGACATAAATCAATTTTCCATTATCCCTTTTAAAGTAATGCTATAGAGACTGCGGCTTTTACATTGAAAAGAGCGCCATCAGATCTGTTGAAATGATGCCATGGTATGGTATGCCCAACCATGTTATGTCTTTTCTTAACATTTGGAATATGGGGCTTGTGTAAAATATTTACAAAATTATTCCAAATCAGACAAGTGCTACTTTGTAGGTTATCCCAAATTATTGGGTATTCCTCCATCACTATACCGAGGCAAAATGTTTGCCACAAAGAACGGTATGATTTTCAAAAAAATATTTCTTGCAAAAGGGTGAGTGGAAGGACAGTGCAACTCGACAAGATAATAGTATCTTCGTCGTCAGCTCATAGGAAAGAAACCTTGGAAGTAATTTCAGAATTTCCTACTGTGACTGATACGGAAGCCTGTACATGATATGTATGGACTTCGGAAGATCTTGCAGCTGAACCACGTAGGTAAAACTCGTGCAAACCTCTCAGGTGCACAAACGAGATATTGTTGTTGGACAACAGTATACCTACGATACACAAGGAAGCGTTGATGGGCCCTGATTTCAGAGTTGGCTAAATACCAATATAATCCGAGATAGTATCCATATAAATGATTCAAAATTAAATCTTGATAAACCCTTCAGAAGACATAGAGTCTAAACGAATTATAATGGAACTATAAATTGATACGGATAAAAATGTTTTATCCATAAATCTCGACTTGTTGCTTATAACAAATTCAAGGAGTTGACTACGATGAGATTCTCTCACCGTAGCGATGCTTAAAGTCCGATCCGGTTAAACTAGCAATTAATACATATTTCAATGATGAGATATGATAAATGGATGCCAAAAGGATTTCCATGAAATGAGAATACAAAGTAGGACTTGTATGTGATACAGCCCAAAGTGTTTTGTCGATCCAAAGGATGCTAGTGAGTGTGCAAACTTCAGAGTTCCAGCAATGGATAGAAGAGAGCATAATGGAGTTGGAATCTTTGTTTTGATGAAATAGTCAAAAGAGTTTGATTTCATCAATGGAAATGAAGAAGCTTGTGATTACAAGAAAGTAAGTGGGAGCATAATAATATTTCTAAAAACCATGTGTGCTTGACACATTGTTGATTGGAAATAAATATAAATTTCTTGACACGAATTAGGACTTCACTAGCTAGTCATCAACCCGTGCGTCCGCACGGGATAGTTTTTTAACGGTTCGTACTTACAATACTTTGCATAACCACTTCTTTTTTTGCATCCAGTAGAAAAATACATTTGGTGTGTGTGAACTGTTAAATGAATGATGAATTTGAAAAAAGAACAATCATATCCTGAAAGTTTAACTATCTTGAGAAAATATTTATATTTCATTCTACTATATAGTCATTTAAAAAAAATTCTATGTTTCAATTCGGTCATTATATTCAACTTAGTAAGACATAAGGTAGTTCTAACTTTTGAACAATCGTTAGAAATCTAATTGTTCACTCAAAGATAATAATATGATAATTTATTATCTGTACTTACTGTAATTTAAATACACTTTTGACGGCATGTTCCCGTTGCATAGTGTCGCTTAATGCACAATAACTTAATTTGTTATTTTTCTCAGCTTGAAAATATCGTATTTCCTCGTATGATATGCATGTCTATATATGTTTCACACACATGTAAATTTTTTTATATTAAAAAAATGATTTCGCCCAAGTTACTTTATCATGATGTCGAATTAATGGAGGTCGATCCGTGCATGCTACTTTTCTGGCTATCATTGCAGTTTAGGTGTATGCATGTAAGTGCTTGCAATGGAAGCTCAACTAAGCTTTGCACATATATACATGTCTATCAAATCATACAGATGAATGTATACCACTCTATTCTACTATTGAGAGATTCATTGAGCACCACGTCAAAGAAACAAACCTTTCAGATCAACTTGTAAATTTATTTTTACATTGTTTTTTTTTTTTGAGAATATTTGCATTGTTGTCCTAAAATCTTCCTGTATTGGCAAATATCGAGATTGTGTTCTTTTGATTGACAAATAACACAATGGCTTACCGGAAGACCAAAGCAGATTTCTAGTGCGAAGGTTGTGCCACCTCTTGATTGTTGCCTCCACGAGCAAGCAAGCTTTTGGTAACGCTCATGGGGAGGGAACGTGATATGCCGGCGAGCCGCAAACATCAGAAAGATCAGAAAAGCAAGCAAAGAGGCATGATGCATAAATCTGGAAAGGCAGAAGAATATGCACAGCTCAAAAGCATGAACGTGGTCGGTGACGTGCATCGCTCTAGCATCAATCAGTGTACCTATGCATCGTATATGTACGCATCCAGCCGCCGGAATTTGCTTCTCTTGCTTCATGCTAGCTTCATCTGCGTTAGTTTATCTGGGGCGAAAACACCGGCCAGCCGCACAAACCGGGGCCAGCTTTGGGCGCTGCCATGACGCTCATCGGAAAGTCCTTGGTGACTTGAATCGGGAGGATTCCCAGACCGGGGCATGCACCAATTAATGCTTCTTGCCGTGCATGTACTTCTTGCCGTGCATGTATGTCTATAGGGGCAATAGAATTCAACTCGTTTCTTCTTCAAGAATCATTGGGAGATAGAGACCCAGGACAGTAAAACTCCCGTGCGTGGGATTGGGAGATAGAGACCCAGGAAAGGACAACTCCCGTTCGTGCACTAGTAGAAAACAGGGCTTTGGTTCGGGCCAGCCCAGCCCATTAGTCCCGGTTGGGTCCTGGTTCGTGCGCCCATGGGCCGGCCGGGGCCTCGTGGACATTGGTCCCAGTTCGTCTGGACCCATTTGTCCCGGTTCCTGGCACGAACCGGGACCAATGGGCCGCGCTCCTGGCCCACAACCATTGGTCCCGGTTCGGGGCTTGAACCGGGACAGAAGGGGGGCCTTTAGTCCCGGTTCCACGCACGAACCGGGACCAATGAGGTGGCTATATATACCCCATCGCCGGCGAGCAGAGCACTCCACACTGCTCTGTTTTTTCTGGCCTGCGGGGGGAGAGCTTTGTGGTGCTCTAGCTCATCTCCTATGCACATGAGGTGTTTGATGAAATGCCCGAGCCACACTAGTTAAGCTTTCTCCTCTCGAAGCTCGACCTTCAAGCTCCATTTTCCTCAAGATTTGTCTAGGTTTAGTGGTCCGTCACGTCCCGTCCCCGTCTTCACCGCCGTCGATCGCCCGCGCCGATCTCGTCGCCGGCATAACCGTGGTGAGCCTCTTGTTCTTATCTTCTTTCTAAAAGAAAAAAAATTCTCGTCGCCGGTTTTTTACACACTTAATTATATATAATGCACGCAGATGAACCAGCAATGGATGTACGGTGACAGACGCACCTCCGAGTACATTAAGGGCGTGCATAATTTTCTCGAGGTGGCTGCGGCAAACAAGCAGAATGGTTTTATGTGTTGTCCATGCCCTATATGTGGGAATACGAAGTCTTACTCTGACCGGAAAATCTTTCACACCCACCTGCTTGAGAAGGGTTTCATGCCACACTATAATGTTTGGACCAGGCACGGAGAAATAGGGGTTATGATGGAAGACAGCGAAGAAGAAGAGGACGATGACAACTATGTGCCCCCTGAATACGGTGATGCTGCAACGGGGGAAGCTGAAGATCAAGAGGGACCAGACGATGTGCCCGTTGATGCAAGGAGACAGTGCGAAAGTGAAAAGGAGAAGCTGAAATTCGATCGCATGTTAGAGAATCACCAAAAAGGGTTGTACCCCAATTGCGAAGATGGCAACACAAAGCTCGGTACCGTACTGGAATTGCTGCAGTGGAAGCAGAGAATGCTGTGCCTAACAAAGGATTTGAGAAGCTACTGAAAATATTGAAGAAGAAGCTTCCAAAGGATAACGAATTGCCCGACAGTACGTACGCAGCAAAGAAGGTCGTATGCCCTCTAGGATTGGAGGTGCAGAAGATACATGCATGCCCTAATGACTGCATCCTGTACCGCGGTGCGTACGAGGATTTGAACGCATGCCCGGTATGCGGTGCATTGCGGTATAAGATCAGACGAGATGACCCTGGTGATGTTGACGGCGAGCCCCCCAGGAAGAGGGTTCCTGCGAAGGTGATGTGGTATGCTCCTATAATACCACGGTTGAAACGTCTGTTCAGAAACAAATAGCATGCCAAGTTAATGCGATGGCACAGAGAGGACCGTAAGAAAGACGGGAAGTTGAGAGCACCCGCTGACGGGTCGCAGTGGAGAAAAATCGAGAGAAAGTACCGGGAGGAGTTTGGAGGTGACGCAAGAAACGTATGGTTTGGTATAAGCGCGGATGGCATTAATCCTTTCGGGGAGCAGAGCAACAATCATAGCACCTGGCCCGTGACTCTATGTATTTATAACCTTCCTCCTTGGCTGTGCATGAAGCGGAAGTTCATTATGATGCCAGTACTCATCCAAGGCCCTAAGCAACCCGGCAACGACATTGATGTGTACCTAAGGCCATTAGTTGAAGAACTTTTACAGATGTGGAATGGAAACGGTGTATGTGTGTGGGATGAGCACAGACAGGAGGAATTTGACCTGAATGCGTTGCTGTTTGTAATCATCAATGATTGGCCTGCTCTCAGTAACCTTTTAGGACAGACAAACAAGGGATACCACGCATGCACGCACTGTTTAGCTGACACCGAAAGTATATACCTGGACAAATGCAGGAAGAATGTGTACCTGGGGCATCGTCAATTTCTTCCGACCAACCATTAATGTCGAAAGAAAGGCAAGCATTTCAAAGGCGAGGCAGATCACCGGAAGAAGCCCGCCATGCGTACCGGTGATCACGTACTAGCTATGGTCAATGATTTACACGTAATCTTTGGAAAGGGTCCTGGCGGACTATCTGTTCTGAATGACGCTGAGGGACGCGCTCCTATGTGGAAGAAGAAATCTATATTTTGGGACCTACCCTACTGGAAAGACCTAGAGGTCCGCTCTTCAATCGACGTGATGCACGTGACAAAGAACCTTTGTGTGAACCTGCTAGGCTTCTTGGGCGTGTATGGGAAGACAAAAGATACACCGGAGGCACGGGAGGACCTGCAACATTGGCATGAAAAAGACGGCATGCCTCCAAAGCAGTATGAAGGTCCTGCCAGCTACGCTCTTACCAAAGAAGAGAAGGAAATCTTCTTTGAATGCCTGCTCAGTATGAAGGTCCCGTCTGTCTTCTCGTCAAATATAAAGGGAATAATAAATATGGCAGAGAAAATGTTCCAGAACCTAAAGTCTCATGACTGCCACGTGATTATGACGCAACTGCTTCCGGTTGCATTGAGTGGGCTTCTACCGGAAAACGTTTGATTAGCCATTGTGAAGCTATGTGCATTCCTCAATGCAATCTCTCAGAAGGTGATCGATCCAGAAATCATACCAAGGCTAAGGAGTGATGTGGCGCAATGTCTTGTCAGTTTCGAGCTGGTGTTCCCACCATCCTTCTTCAATATCATGACGCACGTCCTAGTTCATCTAGTCGACGAGATTGTCGTTCTGGGCCCCGTATTTCTACACAATATGTTCCCCTTTGAGAGGTTCATGGGAGTTCTAAAGAAACATGTCCGTAACCGCGCTAGGCCAGAAGGAAGCATCTCCATGGGCCATCAAACAGAGGATGTCATTGGGTTTTGTGTTGACTTCATTCCTGACCTTAAGAAGATTGGTCTCCCTCAATCGCGGTATGAGGGGAGACTGACTGGAAAAGGCACGCTAGGAGGGGACTCAATAATATGCAGGGACGGGCATTCTTGGTCTCAAGCACACTACACAGTTCTACAGAACTCTACCTTGGTGACCCCGTATGTCGATGAACACAAGAACATTCTGCACTCCAAACACCCGGAGCAGTGTGACGACTGGATTACATGTGAACACATCAGGACTTTCGGCAGTTGGTTGGAAACACGTCTCAGAGGTGACAACACTGTTTCTGATGAGCTGTACTCGTTGTCCTGGGGACCATCTTCGACTGTATTGACTTACAAAGGATACAAGATAAATGGGAATACATTTTACACGATCGCCCAAGATCAAAAGAGGACCAACCAAAACAGCGGTGTCCGCTTTGATGCAGCAACCAAGAGGGGAAAGGACACATATTATGGTTACATAGTGGACATATGGGAACCTGACTACGGACATGATTTTAAGGTCCCTTTGTTTAAGTGCAAATGGGTCAATCTGTCAGGAGGCGGGGTACAGGTAGAGCCACATTACGGAATGACAACAGTGGATCTAAACAATCTTGGGTACACAGATGAACCATTCGTCCTAGCCAATGATGTGGCGCAGGTTTTCTATGTGAAGGACATGTCTACCAAACCGAGAAAAAGAAAAGATAAGGAAGCGAATACATCATACGATGAGCCAAAGCGCCACATAGTTCTTTCAGGGAAAAGAGACATCGTGGGAGTGGAGGGTAAGACAGACATGTCTGAAGATTATGAAAAGTTTCATGAAATTCCTCCCTTCAAAGTCAAGGCTGACCCAAGCACCCTGTCAAGCGATGAAGAATATCCATGGTTACGGCGCAATAAGCAAAGGACACAAGCGAAGAAAAACTGAAGACAGATGAAGTCAGAAAGGGTTGAAAATTGATGATATGGCTTTGAATGGTTCATTTTGAGCACACAAAAAGTCTGGAGTTCAAATAAGTTCAAAAAAATGAAATCCCTTTGTAAGTGATAAGTTTTTGTCCGAAACCCTGATACTTCGAATGAGATTGTCCATTTTGTACATGAAGTGCATCCAGTTTTTGCTGTAACCCTCTCAACTTTTTAGCACATGCTATGTGGGTGAAATGATGATATCATGCCAATTTTCAACCTCTTCAGAGTTCATGTGAAGTGCTTTTCAATTTCAGTGTCATTTAGCTCAAAAAAATCAGTAAATGCATGAAAAATAACAGATGAAGTCAGAAAGGGTTGAAAATTGATGTTGGGGCTTTGAATGGTTCATTTTGAACACACAAAAAGTCTGGAGTTCAAATAAGTTCAAAAAAAATGAAATCCCTTTGTAACAGATGAGTTTTCGTCCGAAATCCTGATACTTTGAAACAGATTGTCCATTTTGTACACGAAGTACATCCAGTTTTTGCCGTAACCCTCTCAACTTTTTAGCACATGCTATGTGGGTGAAATGATGATACCATGCCAATTTTGAACCTCTCCAGAGTTCATCTGAAGTGCTTTTCAATTTCAGGGTCATTTAGCTCAAAAAAATCAGTAAATGCATGAAAAATAACAGATGAAGTTAGAAAGGGTTGAAAATTGATGATGTGGCTTTGAATGGTTCATTTTGAACACCCAAAAAAGTCTGGAGTTCAAATAAGTTCAAAAAAATGAAATCCCTTTGTAACAGATGAGTTTTCGTCCGAAACCCTGATACTTCGAAAGAGATTGTCCGTTTTGTACACGAAGTGCATCCAGTTTTTGCCGTAACTCTCTCAACTTTTTAGCACATGCTGTGTGGGTGAAATGATGATACCATGTCAACTTTCAACCTTTTCAGACTTCATTTGTAGTGCTTTTCAATTTCAGGGTCATATAGCTCAAAAAAATCAGTAAATGCATGAAAAATAACAAATGAAGTCAGAAAGGGTTGAAAATTGATGATGTGGCTTTGAATGGTGCATTTTGAACACACAAAAAGTTTGGAGTTCAAATAAGTTCAAAAAAATGAAATCCCTTTGTAACAGACGAGTTTTCGTTCGAAACCCTAATACTTCGAAAGAGATTGCCCGTTTTGTACACGAAGTGCATCTAGTTTTTGCCGTAACACTCTCAACTTTTTAGCACATGCTATGTGGGTGAAATGATGATACCATGCCAACTTTCAACCTCTTCAGAATTCATTTGTTTGAAACTTTAATAGCAAACTAAAATAACAAAATCTATTTTTGATTAAAACAGACATTTCAAATAACCTAAAAGTTACCAAATTGAATTTAATTATAAAACACAGTAATATGAAATAGCAGGAAAAACAATCACTCAAAAATCTATTTTTATAGTAAAGTTATTCACAAACTAGTGATTCACACAAATTTCAAAAAATTCAAATTGGAAAACTAATGGCACTAACAGAAAGTTTATAATTTTTATTACATAAAAGCAAAAAGAATCACTGAAAAACAGTAAGTATTTTGCTGTAAGTAGAAACAAAATAATATAAATAAAGGAAAAAAGAAAACAAAAAAACTGGAAAAAAATATAAAAAATGCCATCTACTGGGCCACCACGGCCTGAATACGACTAGAAACCCAACCATTGTCCAAGATTCAGGCCCGCAGCAGGCCCAGTAGGCCCATAGGCAAGTAGTGATAGTTTAGGCCCGAAATCCTGCAATTGAGAGGAGCTCGAGAGGGTGGGCGCAGCAGTGCTTATAAACCACTCTCGAGCACTCTCAACTAGCGAGGTGGGACTAAACATCCCACCGCACCGCGCCAGCGCAGGGCCTTTGGTCCCGGTTGGTAGAACCAACCAAGACGAAAGGGGTGAGTTGGTACCGGTTCGTGGCACCAACCGGGACTAAAGGTTTGCATTGGTCCCGGTTGATGCTACAAACCGGGACCAGAGGTCTAGCTATATAAGCACAGACTTAGGATTTTTCCCCAGTTTCTCCCATCGCCGGGCCCTGCCTCCTCGTCACCGTCGCCGTCGACGCCCTCACCCTGCCCTGCCCCGATGTGCCGCCCTCCTCTCGCCGTTTCGACCGATCTGGAAGCCTCCTCGCGCTCGACCTCGTCGCCTATGCCCGTTCGTTTGCCCGGGAAAGCACCACGCCGGTGCCCGCGACCCCTTCTTCCCCGATGCCGTTCGTCACTGCCGCCACCAATTCCGGCGACCTCGAGCCCTCCCCGAGCCCGCTGTCGTTCCCTATGACCGTGCTGTGAGCCCCTGCCTCCTCCCCTTTCCTTCTCATCGCCGTCCCCGCACGCCACCCTGTTTTGCTCTTCCTCTTTTGCTTTTCTGCTCATGGATGGCCGTTGCTCTGTTGATGGTAATCTTGGTCCTTTGTGCATTGGTTATGTGTGATCTAGGTTTTGGGAAGACTTGATTTGATGGCTATGATCTGCTACTTAGGATTGGTGCATTGTTGGAGATGTTGCCTAATTAAGAAGAACTCAGTTTAATTTGTCACTGACATATTGCTATAGTTCAGATAGACATTGTGATGTTAGTGCTGATTTGATAACACTGCTGAAATCATTGTGATGCACTACTAGTTAATTAGTTAACTGTATCTAGTTCTATTGGCACTTGCCTATGATGTTCATATATAAGTTATAGTGCCTGCTATTGTTCTGCCTCAAGTATTCTAGTACCAATGAATGACTAGTTCTCTACATTATAGCAGTTATAATCCTGATGGTATATATAGGTAATTTCTGTAAATTGGTCATGGCCTGCTTACTTTCTTATGTATTAAACAACACGAACTAGTTCCTCTTCTATTGGTATTTCTCATACAAGCAACTGTTCTTTTGGTAGATTATAAAGGATATAGTTCTTTTATTTATATAGTTACAGTACTTGTAATTGCAAAGATTATAATGATTTCTCCTGTCCATAGTTCTTTTCTTGCTAGATTATGGATAGTATCTCATCTACCCAATTTTCCCTCTCTCCTAAATCTAATTTGAACAGACACTACACTTGCCTTCTCTCTTTCTCGCGTAAATCTCTCACTGATAAGAACAGATGTGACTTGATTTTATGCCAGCCGATGATGTTGCTCTGAGGCTCCTCTCTGGGATTTGATGCTACAGATGCTACACTTCTCATGATCCTATGATGATCTAGTCCTAGCACTTGTAGGCTATCTGAGGACATCTCCCCCAAAATCCTACCTTGGGGGTGTTCTATTGCTTGTTCTTCTGGCCATGTGTCTATTTGACTTGGGATATTTTATAGAACTGCCTTTGCTGACTTGGAGTGCTTTATTTACATATTTGGTAATGCTCCAACAAAAAATATGCAAAGAAAATGTATGTATGTTTTGGTGATATTGTAATATGAACATTTTGAATATGGATGGATGGATGAACATTTTTGTAGTAGATGACGATGATGATGTATGAAAACTTGGTCAATTTTTTTTGTAGTAGATGATGATGATGATATGATGATGTATGATGATATATGAAAACATGGTCAATTTTTTCTGTTGTAATTTTGTTCTAAGATATATGATGATATATGAAAACTTGATGATATGATGATATACTTTATGTTTTGATGTTTTAGATGTTTTATTGAGTAGGAATTTTTGATATTTTAGATGTATATATGTATGTTTTGATGTTTTAGATGTTTTAATGTATTAAAAGTTTGTCATATTGAAAAAATTTGAATGTTGCTTATTTCAAGATGCAATATTTGATCCAATGTAACTAGATCAATATATTTTGATCATATGTCAAATTTTGAATTTTGACATATGCAACATTTGTCATATATCAAAGTTTGATCATATGTCAAGTTTGAATTTTGACATATGCAACATTTGATCATATGTCAAAGTTTGATCATTGTCAAAGTAAATATTATTCTATTTTTTCTTCTTCTCCTCTATTCCTTCTTCTTCTCCTCTCTTTTTTCTTCTTTTTTTCTTCGATCTTCTCCGATATTCCTTTCTATTTTTTTCTTCGATATACCCCCTCCCCGATAACATCGACATGAGGGGGGGGGGTCGATATACCCCCTCCCCGATAACATTTTTTTCCCAT
Source organism: Thinopyrum elongatum (assembly GCA_011799875.1). Lineage (NCBI taxonomy): Eukaryota > Viridiplantae > Streptophyta > Magnoliopsida > Poales > Poaceae > Thinopyrum > Thinopyrum elongatum. The sequence continues at coordinate 12,537,360 of CM022298.1, read as the reverse complement.
GTATGTATGTCGTCGTTGTCGATATACCCCCTCCCCGATAACTTCGACATGAGGGGGGGGGTCGATATACCCCCTCCCCGATAACATTTTTTTTCTAAGTTACTACGGTAAAATGTTCCTATCATGCATAGACCAATTTTAGATCATGGGAGCACCCCCCATTTATGGATGTGCATAATTAAGTTGATCCATATTTTTCCTGATCTCATCTACCATTCTATATTTGCACGTTCTCTTGTGTCAAAGTATTGAAGAAATCCATGGTTTCATAATTGGCCGGGAGTAACAGGCCCATGATGGTATGAAGCTCTCCAAAATTGTTTTTGAACGGAGTCCTGATAGGATAATTCGCCTTTTAGTATGAAGTTCAGCAAAGGCCATCCAAATAGCGATATTCGAAAGGCTCTTGCTGAACTTCGTACCAAAAAGCGAATTATCCTATCAGGATCGGTTGCATAATAATTTTGGGGAGCTTCATACCATCACGCGCCTGTTACTTCCGGCTAATGATGAAGCCATGGTTTTCTTGAATCCTTTGACACTAGACAACGTGACATATAAAAGGGTAGATGAGATCAGGAAAAATAGGGACCATTTTCTGCACATCCAGAATGGCGTCATTTTGTTTAATACCTTGTCGGTCCGGACATCGGACATTCATGAGAGAGGCGGTCTGGCCCAAACCCTAGAAGCATTGTCGAGGGCCACCCCAAACCGTATAAGCATCGAGGTAGCTAGGTCTACGTTCGCCACTAATATATCCATCTCTCATGTTTGTATATTAATTGCCATGTTGTAATATTTGCAGAAACTATGGATCATCAAAGAGACTTCGAAGAAGATTTGTTGGGGGACACCATCCGCGGAGGAGGCGATGTCATGTCGTATCTCAACGATACCGGTGGTCTAGAAGGAGAGGGTGAAGCAGGCTCCGGTGATCGAACAATGGAGGTGGAAGGACATGATCATGATGGCTCCGGTGACCGAATGCAAGTGGAAGAAGGAGACCGTGATGATGGCTCCGGTGACCGAACGGAGGAAGGAGCTGTTGCAAAGTCCGGCGAGGTATATATATTAATTAAGCCTGTGCTGACTAGCTAATTGATGCATTAATTGTTTTGGTATGTACACATATTAACTCTCTTCTTTCTTCTTTTCTAGCCCTCCGGATCGAGCCAAACTTCGGTAACGAGACGAGGCCCGAAGAAAAGGTTGCGCCAGGATGAAAGGTTCACGATCACAGCAATCAAGGGCGATGGCCAACCGATTGAACCCAGCCGGACCAAGGAAGCATTTTCTGCTCAGTGCGGGGTTCTTGTTAGGGACATGATCCCGATCAGCATCCACCAATGGAATAAGCCTAAGAGCGAAGACCCTCAAGTGTCTTTTGTCAACGATAGACAGAAAGATGATCTTTGGACCGCGCTGAAGGCAAATTTAACCCTACCGCCAGAGGAGGATCCGGATAAGCCAGTTATAGAGCCATTGGTCAAGGCTCATGCTCTTAAGAAGATGGCAGATCTATTCAGGAGGTGGAAGAATGAGTTGAAATCAACGTTTGTTGACAAAGGGAAGACTCCAGAATTCAGCGGCCGATTTGAGAAGATAAGAGATCACTGGCCCTCATTTGTGGCCCACAAGACATCGGAGAAGAGTAAGAAGATGTCAGCGACAAACAAGAAAAATGCTGCAAAGAAGGAGTATCACCATCGTACGGGGTCAGGTGGCTACCTCAAAGCCCGGCCCTTGTGGGACAATGCTGAGAAGGACCTGCTTGATAAAGGGGTCGAACCAGAGACATTGAACTGGCCAGACCGTTCAAGGACTTGGTTCTTCGGGGTTGGGGGAACCTTGGACCCTGAAACAGGGAAGTGCCGTTGGACGAAGGAGCAACTTGAAATACCCGTCAAGAGGCTTCAGAAGTATATCGCCGCAGCGCAGCAAGGGACGTTCGTTCCCGACAGAGAGAACGACGAGCTCACACAGGCCCTCGGGAATCCTGAGCACCCAGGACGAACACGAGGCACGGCAGGCTCTGTTGCGTGGAAGGAAGGGTTTCCCAGCGTAGGCGGTTACAAAACCCGGGAGAGGAGAAGGAAAGTGGAGCAGACCGAACTGCAGAAGCTGAATGCAAGGGTACGAGCGCTAGAGGAACAAGCACTTGTTCAGAGGCAGCGACGTGCCGAAGCTACCCCAGAAGCTACCCCGCCATCTCAGCGGAGAAGTAGCGTGGCTTCCACCGAGCTCCTTCAGCAGCCTCACTTCACGGTTCCCAGCTACCCCGTGGATGCTATCACGGAGGCTCAAGATTGCCACCTTATGGCGCAATGGCAGCACCTCAAAGTCAAGGCGGCTGTCGGCTCTGTTGCACCTTCTAGACCCGGCGCAACTTTTCACTGCCTTCCGATTCCAGAAGGCTACGCTGTTGTGATGGTCGATGAAATAACGGAGGGATTTGAGGAGCTCGAGCTTGACCACCATATCGGTGAAGGGGAGACTCAGCTGGGTCTTGCTCTGAAGACTCCATGTCTATGGCGGAAGGAGCTCATCAACCTTCCGAACTGGACGCCTCCGCCTCCTCCTCCGGCGATTCAGGGCACTCCGCCTCCTCCTCTGGCGAGTGATCAGGGCACTCCGCCTCCTTCTCCGGCTGCTCCGGCGCGTGGCGGCACTCCGCCTCCTTCTCCAGCTTCTCCGGCGCGTGGCGGCACTCCGCCTCCTTCTCTGCCTGCACCGGCGCGTCCGAGCAGCCCGCCTCGTCAACAACAGCGGAAGACAGCCGCCGCCGCTCCGACTGCTCTGGCGCGTCATAGCACTCTGCCTTCTTCTCCGCCTCGTAAGCAACGAAGGAAGACAGCCGCAGCCGCTCCGGCTGCTCGGCCGGCGTCTAGCAGTACAGCCAGAGGCGGGAGGCAACACAAATTCGGTCCATCTATCAAGCCTCTAGATAGATTACCATACGGGATGACCGAGGAGGAGAACGAGGAGATCTGTCAAGCCCAAGTGAAGGACTTTTTTGCAAAGAAAAATCCACCTCCGGAGGAGAAGATGGATCCGGTGAAATTGAAGCGCACTTTGAGGAACCTGAAGCGACCACCACCGCCTCCGCCGGATGACAACCATGTCCGCACTCTGAAAAGGCAATGGAAGGAGCGCGCCGGTCGGGAACTACTTCGAGTGACAAAAGGTTACAACAACGAAGAACAGGGAAAAAAATTGAACAGCTCGGCGAACAGGCAAACCAATCGTGCCCCCCGCTCAAGGTATCTAGTGATATCGTCGCAAATCTGCCGGGGATGCTGCCCGGTACCAATCCTGGTGATTACCTGCCCGACGATGCATATTTTGATACAATGGAGGTGGACGAACACAAATACCAGTACGGGAAGCCTCTCGTCAGACCTGGTGATCCTCCTCTAACAACGATGATGCGAAGATTCCATAAGTGGTACATGGACACCTGCAAGTCCGGGAAGGATATTTTGACGCTGAGAGTTAAAGAGGAGCACGACCTCGTTGGAATTGATCTGTTGTCTGTTCCATTTGAGGAGTTCTTCCAGTTTTTCAATCAAAAGGACCTCGATAAAATAATCATCACTTGCTACTGTCTGTAAGTACTATACTTCTGTAATTAAGTCTCTATATATAGCTCAGCTCTTTCATTGCATGTATATATAATTATCCTCACTATATTATGCAGATTGAAGATCGTCGAATGCAGAAATGCACAAATCTATGATATTGGGTTCATTAACACAAATCTCATAGATGAATGGACGGTTACATATCATGCGAAAGAAACCGAGGCCAACTTGCTACAATCGTTGCTTAAAAATCAAAACAAAGATAAAATACTCTTTCCTTAAAACTTCAAGTGAGTGTTACTCTCTTCTGCATATTCGGTTTCCCTTATTACTCGAGGTTATAGTAATGTAATTGATGAGTTATGCATGCGTGCGCAGCTTCCACTTTATTCTCCTAGAGATTAAGCTTGAGCAGGGACTAGTAACCGTCTTAGATTCACGACGAAAAGATCCCAAGGAGTATGCGGCCATGACTGAAATGCTCCAGAAGTAAGTTCAATCGATCATTATCGCACCATATCGGCAACTTTGGTCATTTCCTGATATCAAGTAATTATTTTCGTTGACTCGCAGGGTTTGGAAAGTGTTCACCACAGAAGCTCCGGGACTGCCGGGGGAGCTGCGATTTACACACCCGAAAGTAAGTACTACTAGCTAGTTCCGCGCATCTCCCATTGATTCTAGCTAGTTTCATCAATACCATTTATAATGCTTGATTATCAGTTTGATTGACCTTTATTTCTCGTAAAGTGGTTGTGGCAGGAAGGCGGGAATAATTTTCGTGGATACTACATTTGCGAGTACATCTACAACGCGACGACCTTTAAGCGGGGCTACTCTGAAAAACAATATGAAGTGCGTAAGCAATAATATTCACAATTTTATTTTATTACCATCATTTGTGTTGAGTTTCATTCATATATATGTATTGACCCCCTTCTTCAAATTAGATTTGGCAGATGCGGGATGAACTCCTACCACAAGATCGCATAAAAGCAATTCAAGAGGAATTGGCGGGATTCTTTCTTGACCACGTCATCAATCCAGCCGGAGAATACTATGTGGAACTTGACATCAAATGTTAGGGATTGTAAGAGATCTTATATTGTATATATGTAGCTAGTAGCGTCGGATAGATATACGAAAACTTGGTGTGTTCGAGCCATCTCTCTCTCGGAGAAGGAGGAGGTCGATCACTTCTCTCTGTATATGTCATGACGATCTTGTGTACTTAATGGTTTCCTTCATTTGCTTACTAGCTAGCGTGGGTCGCCTCTCTATACGTATAGTACATAGCGTCGACCAAGCACGGAGATAAGAGAGGACACTTCTCTCTAGCTATTAGCTAGCTAACACAATATATGAAACCCCTAAATTAACCTACAAAACCCCCAAACCCCCCCCCCCCCTTAAAAAAAAACAAAACCCCAGCTCCTGAGCTGCTGACACGTGGATGATCTTTGGTCCCGGTTGTGTTTACAACCGGACTAAGTCCTCCTCTCTGGGCTCGCCGCAGCGGCCACGTGGAGCCCCATCTGTCCCGGTTCGTATAAGAACCGAGACTAAAGGTGTTGGGCTTTAGTCCCGACCTTTTAGTCCCGGTTCCCAAACAGGGACAAATGGGCCTTTTTCTACTAGTGGTGGGACAACGGAGGGACACTTTTCTTTTAATGTTATATGTGTAACATCCCCAGCATCACACTACAGTGATCACCCTCTGATAATACCAAGTCATCATGTTCAACAGTGCTTGATCATCATCAGAGTCATAGCTCATTTCAAATTTCAATTCAACTTGAGAATTCAAACTTAAAGTGAAATAAAAGTTGTTCAAATCTAGGAGCTAAAATGTTCGTAATATTGCAAATAATACAGAAGCAATTATAAAAATAAAACCCACATTATATAAATTCACAAAGTGACTCTAACAACATCAAAACAGTACCAAAACAGCAATAATTAAACCATTCCAAATAATTAAAAATCAAGTGAAGTCATATAATCTCCAAACCTTTTTCTAGCAGTGTTAAATATGGCAACATATTTATCTCGCACAACTCCAAATTTTTCAAAAGTGAATTTGTGGTCGAATAATTTGCAAAATAGAAGAAATAAAAATAACAGAAAAAGAAAAGGAAAAAGGGAAAGGGTGTACTGCTTACCTGGGCTGTGAGTGGACAGTACCCTGCGGCCAAGCCCACATCCCTCGTCGTCCTCCTCCCCCTCGTGTCACCTCCAGGCGCCATCGCCATTGCCAGGGCTGCGCGATGGGCGGCACCGAGGCTACAGGAGCTCGCCAGGAGGGGATAAGACCGCCCTCGCCTCCTTCTCGAACCCTAGATCGAGCACTTCCCCTCTCTTCGCCCCTCTCCCTCTCTGCCACTTCCTCCCGCCGCCGCCATGTCTGCGCCGTCGCAGTTTGCGTGTCTACCGGCCGTCCCACACCCTTAGCTGGTGCCCGTCGGGTTCGCCTTCGAGCTCCACCTCACCTGCGGGTCTGCGTTCGAGCGGAGCTGCCCCAACACCGCATATTGGCGCGCTCCCCATCTTGGATGCCGTCGGCGATCACCGTCGAATTTTCCTCGTCTCTAAACTACCGTCCACTCGAGGGGCCTCCGTGAGCCCGCACGGTGAGCATCCTCCCTTCTCTCCCCATTCGTTGCTCTGTTTCCGCGCCGTGGCAAGCCATACGCTGCAGTGCCGCTGCCGGAGCTCCGACTCCGCTGACAAGCTCGCCGCCATCCCGTTAGTCCTTGTCATGGCCAGATAGGCACTCCGGCGAGTTCAAAGTAACCATCTGGTGCCCCCCGTAGTATTAGTTAGCGCACTAGCTGACCAGAACGCCCGACGCGCTAATCCCCAATTCCGGCCGCCGCCTGAGCTCGCCGTAGCCATCGTTTCCGAGCTCCCCTGCACGGGCCGACGCCGTTGTTCGATGCGCGGCTCCACCAGCTTTCGAAAGAGCCCAACCGCGCCGCTTTTGGACCACCATAGCGGAATCCCGAGCCCCTCCGGCAAGGTTGCCGCCGCGGGAGGCTCGCCGGAGCAGCTCCGGCGGCTCCGCTGAGCTGGCATCGCGTGGGACCCGCCCGTTGTCACTGCCAGTGGGCCCCTGGACCCACTTTGACCCAGTTGACCATGGTCAACTGCGGTCACTGTTCACACTAGCCGCTGACTAGTGGGTCCCGCTGACTTAATTGGCGTTAAACAAATAATTAGTGTCCTGTTAATTAGCTACTGACACTGACACTAGGCCCCACCAGTAGATTAATTAGATTAACTAGTCTGTTAGTCACTGAGTCAATGACAGGTGGGTCCCACCTGTCAGTTTGACCAGTCAGCAGCTCAGCTGACTGCTGACGTCATTCTGACGCATTAATAGATTTCTGTTAATCTAAATAATTCCAGAAAATGTTTGAAACTTTGGAAATTCATAGAAAATAAACCGTAACTCCAATGAAAAAGATTTATATATGAAAAATGATCAGAAAAACGAGACGAACCCGAATATGCCCTCCTCATACCTGTTACATGCCTCTAGCATGATGAACATGAAACCCTTCCCTCCGGTTCATCTGTCTAACAGACGTCCGGAACCGGGAAAACATTCCTGTTAAATTCCTACTCCGTTGTAACGTGTAGCCCCACGTTAGATCACCCCTAGCATAGCTATCTGCATGTTCATGCCTTGTGATTGCATTGTTGCTGTGTATTTATTTGTTTCTTCTCCCCCTTTCTACCAGGTAGATCCCCGAGACCGCTGATGATGCCCTGGAGATCGACTACACAGCTGACGACCCTGCCTTGCCACCGAGCAACCAGGCAAGCACCCCCCTTTTGAACATGCTGATATCATCTATTCTTTCCCTCTTATGCTTGCATTAGTAATTGCTGCTGCTACTGCTTATCCTATTTCTGTTGCATAGCCTGTTTTTGTAACTGCTGCTGATACCTACCTGCTTATCATAAACTACTTAGTATAGGCTAGTTGGAGACCCTTCAGAGACCCCCTCCTTGTCCCAGTTGCCCCCGCTGGATCCTCAGAAGACTCGATCAACCGGATCGACACCCAGGCCCCGGCACCCCCCCCTCCACCCCCCCCCCCCCCCCCCCCCCCCCTTAGTTGTATGACACTACTGGGCTACTATCGAGTGCCGAGGGTGATACCTCGTCAGCACTTCCGATGATAACCTTGTGGAGAAGTTAATTGGTCATGGTCATTGAGGGTGATTCCTTCTTCACCACTCCCGATACAACCCTGTCGCGCAACACTTCAAGTGTGAACCTCGAGGGTGATTCCTCCTAAGTTCACCTTGATGGTTACATCGAGTGGGCATCCATCGAGGGTGATTCCTCGGATTCCCCCTTGGTGTTATGGACACACGGTTACTGTGACTTTACCCCTGAACCATGTTAGAAATGGGTCGGCCCCGAGGGGGACCCGTGAGAGTTACTTTTACTACAGGACTGGAGGGACAGGCGGTACCGCCCAGTAGAGGTGGACCTGAGTTCCCGACAGTCTTTTGCGAGTCGGGTTGACCCGGATGGTACCCGAGAGATGAGTACGAGCCATGGCCGGGCATTCTTAGCCCTTGCCACAAGTCCTCGAGACGGGGCGATGGGGTCACATCAATCATGAGTCTCTGCTCGTTACCGCACGCTACCAACACACTAATGATTTGGATATTTGTTCCGAGTGGGCCTTTGGCCCGATAGCACTAACCATCACGTGGGAACAGTTATAGGCACTCTGCATCGTCGGCATCAGCCGAAGCTTAATGGACGTCAGTGACTGAGCGACGCGCGCCGAGTTGGACCGCATGAAGTAACCGCCTTGATAGTGTGGGTTGCCAAGTCTGCTCTCGGTCATGAACGTAACATGCAGGAGTTCTCGGGGGGATGGCCCAAGACCCCTGGAGGCATAGATTAGTCCGGCGTGCTGACTTCTCTGTTAATCCTATGTCGGGTTGCGGCGTATCGTTTGGCCGAGGCCGGGCATGACCCAGTAAAGTGTGTCCGGCCAGCGTTAATCGAGCGTGGTGGGTAAGTTGGTGCACCCCTGCAGGGAAGAACTAAACTATGCATAGCCGGATCCTCGATAACGGACGCTCGGAGTTGTATCCCAATCGATACAACTAGAACTGGATACTTGAGATGAGATATGGATAGTATGGCTCTGGGATTGCTTTCTCACAGGGAGTCGAGAAAGGATCTCTGGGCGAGGTTATGAATATTAGGGCTCTGGGATTGCTTTCTCGCAGGGAGTCGAGAAAGGATCTCTAGGCGAGGTTGATACTGATGACTACTACTACTTTATATTATGCTATTCTACGCTCTTCTAATGCTGCAAGACCGCTGAAGATGCTAGTCTTCGATAGGACTACGCCTTCTATGTATTCTGGCATTTCTGCAGCCCAGTCCAGATATACAGCCTTCCTTTGATACTGTTGCATATGTAGTGTAGATCCTTGCTTGCTGAGTACTTCGGATGAGTACTCACGGTTGCTTTGTTTTCTTTTTCTCCCCATATCCGTTTGATGTAACAGATGATGGAGCCCCTGAGACCGCTGCCCCCACCGACGCCTACCACTACTACCCTGAAGGTGGCTATTACTACGAGCTGGCCGACGACCAGGAGTAGGTTCGGAGGGTCCCAGGCAGGAGGCCTGCGCCTTTTTTATCGTAGTGTTTTCTTTTGCCCCGCATTTTAAAGGCCTATATGTCTTTCATTTATATCTGTACTCAGATATCTGATGCTTCCAATGACGCTTGTAAGCGAGCTTATGTATTCGAGCCCTTGATTCCCCTGGCTTGTAAAATAAAGCTTGTACGACTTTATTTATGTTTTACAGTTGTGTTGTGATATCTTCAAGTGAGTCCTTAGGCTTGATCGTGTGCATTTGTGTGTATGGTTAGTGCATGATTAAGTCGGGTGCATCACAGGTTGGTATCAGAGCCGACTGCCTATAGGATTCCCCTTTCCAACTCCTTGGCCGAAGTTGAGTCTAGCCATCCAAAACTGTTTTACAAACTTGGCTGTGTGGCTTACGGGCCTACATTGCCAATTTGGTGGTATTAGGATCTTTTATTCCTTGTCCTTACTCTGGGATTCTGATCTCTCTTCTATTCGGGTTAAAGATTTTACTAACTCAGACATTAGGTTCTCGTAACCACTTCATCCCGGAGAGCCCCGACATTACCGATGATCGGTTGCTTCGCCAGAAGATTCTGCAGATACTCCTCGATGTTTCTCGAGACCCTGTGCCACTGCTTGCAGTCCCTGACCACTGATAATCCCCGTGAATAACATTCTTGCTGTTTGTACCCTCATCCCCAGTTGCTCTTGTTGTTACAAGTTATCCCTAATACTCGGTGTTGTTCCGAGAATCCTTTGTGTCTTCTGCTTGCAGCTTCTTTTCGCACTACGGATAATTCACTTATCCAGGAACTGTTCATCCCCAGTTGTTCATGTGCTTTCCAAAATACTTGGAAATGCTATCTGATCTTTCGAAAATCCTCTGCAGCCTATTACTCTTGATTCTCCTTGCCTGCTTGCATTAGGATTAGTTCCATATGTCCAGCAATATTCTTTAAAATTCTTTGTGATTGTCATTCTGTTCCTATGGATTCAACGTGTGTGCAAATACTCGCAATCATCAATTAATCCTTGGTAATTTTCTTTCCGGCTCAGACCTCTTTCCGGATATGAGCTGGTTCTCGGCCAATCAAACTACCATCGATTGGGCCCCTAAGTCTATTCATCTTATCCATCCTTGATCAGAGCGTCTGCTTCTAATCCTTTGCTTTGGAAATCATAATTCCTTTGAATTTAAGCGTCAGATTATTCAGATGTTTTAATAAGCCGATGCTTTTGCCTCCCTTCTCTCTATACTTGATTACCGATACTCACATCAACTCCGTCGTGAATCGCCAGATCCATTGTTGGGTTGTTATCCGACAGTGTCCTTCACATCCAAAATTCTTGTGAGTTATTTCCCTGATACATAATGCCTTTGGTAAAATTGTATCCTCTCCTTTTGTCAACCATGCTCTGCTGTCGAGCTTGTATTAATTACTCCTAAAGTTCCTGGCATATGTTCCTAAGATGCCCCGATGGGTTGAACTTATGCCTTCCATAATCCGTGTGAACCCGAGCGTTTTCACGAGTCATACTCCTCTGGTGTTTTGCCAGATAAAATTATCAACTTTGCAACTTCATCAAAAGTGAGCAGTGAATTAAAGATTATGCATTGGAGAAGTGGGAGTCGACCTTGAACCTTTGTGTTCATGCCCAAGGACCCGATGTAGAACTCATCATGGAAGCTGCTCGTAAAAATAATTATTTCCTTGGAATAAGTTTATCTTGTATCTGAGAATTGATCCTTTGCAATCGTGGTTCCAACCATATTTTCTTCTTGCTTCCATTTCCCGGACAAGTTAAAATACTTGTCCTCTGCAGATCATTTCACCTATCCAACCTCTATTCTGATCAACCATCGAGTATTACCCCTGGTATCTCGAGAATATCATAGGAACTACATAATTTCTTATGAGTTCTTCATCTACTATCATTGATCACCAATTCCAATTTTCCCAGGTTCTGAGTTGTTTTTCACTTGAGAACACCGATAAGTGAATCAATTCCGCACTCTGATTCAATAACTCTAACTAATTTTCGCTGCTTACAAGCTTAATAATCCTTCAAGTCATTCCTAGCCTGATTGGCTATATCATTATCGTGCTAACTTTAACTGTGCTACCTGGTCCGTATGCCCGGAGCAACCTCCGACGACGCGCTAAGCTTACGTCGATCTTCCTCATCCTATCATTTCACCTCGAACAACAAGCTTGATTTTGAGCTTGTGTCACATCTGTGGTTCCAATAACCTTTCGCTTCATTAGTCCATTTTCTTGATGTCGTCACTGATCGATTACATCTGATGAAGCCTCTCGATAAAATGTTTCACCATCATTGTCAACCTTTTAACTTCTCTAAAGTTGTGAAATAAATTCATGGTTAGAAATACCATCCTTGCCCCTCGATGATTTGTGTTATCATCGATAACATCCTTGACTTCCTACCAACACAGACTTGGTCATGTCTTGTTCTGACATTGAGTTCCCTGCTATTCTTGTAATTGTTCCTTTGTAATTCTTGCGACCTTCAGATTCAACCTAATACTTGAAACACCATACCAATGCTACCTTGAAGTATGACTGTGGTACACCGAACAACAACAAGAACATTCGAAGTGCATTGCCACATGGTTCTTTCTCTATTATCCAAACACCGTTGCATGGATAACATCATGAATTTCCTTGCCCCTTTATCCAAATGGTGATGTACTTGTTGATCTGACATGTATATCATGTTCTGCTTTTCCTTGGAAAAGATATACTTCTAATTCTTGTCTATAGACACATTTTCCATTTTCATTGGTCTGTTTAATCCGATAATTTCATTTTCCTTTCCATTGGTTTGTTTAACTTTTCTTGTGATCTATATGATATAAGCAGAAATAATTCCCTGCTTATGAAAACATCTCGGTGTACAACCTTGTCAGTGAGACCCTGTTACTAATGTTGATGACATTCCGGTAACCACAGATGGACGAGAACTTTGCCTATTGGTCCGCCTCGTTTTAACAAGCAGGAAAATGGTTCTCTTCGTCCCTCGCCCTTGGTACCAACGTTGTTGCCAACATAACTGACATGCTATCCTCTGACATACCTTGTTGTCGTGACCGGTAAGATATCACTATTCACCCTACTTTTGATCGACGCTCCCCACAATTCCACAGGATCAGAACCTAACCCTCCTATACAACCTTGATTCCGAAATATTCTTTGCACTTGGCTTTGTGAGTTATCATGAGCCACCTTCCGAGAGATGATCCATTCCCGATGCTATGAACCCCTTCCAGACTCTGCTTCGAGCATCGAACGATTGTTTGTCCGCCTGAAACCTCTTATTGAAACTTCCTAATTTGCTCTCAAAATTTTCTTAAGTTTCAGCTCGAGAGATACTTCCTGTCGCATTCCCTGAGTTATCCACCAGTTAATCGACATTGCAAAGGTCAGTTCTCCCGAAGTTACCCTTTACTTCCCCACTTAAATCTCGGGACGAGATTTCTTGTAGTGGAGGAGATTTGTAACATCCCCAGCATCACACTACAGTGATCACCCTCTGATAATACCAAGTCATCATGTTCAATAGTGCTTGAGCATCATCAGAGTCATGGCTCATTTCAAATTTCAATTCAAATTGAGAATTCAAACTTAAAGTGAAATAAAAGTTGTTCAAATCTAGGAGCTAAAATGTTCGTAATATTGCAAATAATACAAAAGCAATTATAAAAATAAAAACCACATTATATAATTTCACTAAGTGACTCTAACAACATCAAAACAGTACCAAAATAGCAATAATTAAACCATTCCAAATAATTAAAAATCAAATGAAGTCAAAGAATCTCCAAACCTTTTTCTAACAGTGTTAAATATGGCAACATATTTATCTGGCACAACTCCACATTTTTCAAAAATAAATTTTTGGTCGAATAATTTGCAAAACAGAAGAAATAAAAATAATAGAAAAAGAAAAGGAAAAAGGGAAAGGGTGTACTGCTTACCTGGGCTGTGAGTGCACAGTACCCTATGGCCTAGCCCACATCCCTCATCGTCCTCCTCCCCCTCGTGTCACCTCCAGGCGCCATCGCCGTTGCCAGAGCCGTGCGATGGGCGGCACCGAGGCTACAGGAGCTCACCAGGAGGGGATAAGACCGCCCTCGCCTCCCTCTCGAACACTAGATCGAGCACTTCCCCTCTCTTCGCCCCCTCTCCCTCTCTGCCGCTTCCTCCCGCCGCTGCCATGTCTGCACCGTAGCAGTTCGCATGTCCACCGGCCATCCCACGCCCTCAGTTGGTGCCCGTCGAGTTGGCCTTCGAGCTCCACCTCACCCGCGGATCTGCGTTCGAGCGGAGTTCCCCAACACCGCAGATCGGCGCGCTCCCCATCTCAGAGGCCGCCGGCGATCACCGTCGAATTTGCCTCGTCTCTGCACTACCGTCCACTCGAGGGGCCTCCGTGAGCCCGCACAGTGAGCATCCTCCCTTCTCTCCCTGTCCGTTGCTCTGTTTCCATGCCGTGGCAAGCCATACGCTGCAGCACCGATGCCGAAGCTCCGACTCCGCTGACAAGCTTGCCGCCGTCCCATTAGTCCTTGTCATGGCCAGGCAGGCACTCCGGCGAGTTCGGAGTAACCTTCTGGTGCCCCCCGTAGTATTAGTTAGCGCACTAGCCGACCGGAACGCCCGATGCGCTAATCCCCAATTTCGGTTGCCGCCTGAGCTCATCGTAGCCATCGTTTCCGAGCTCCCCTGCACGGGCCGACGCCGTAGTTCGATGCGCGGCTCCACCAGCTTTCGAAAGAGCGCAACCGCGCCGCTTTTGGACCACCATAGCGGAATCCCGAGCCCCTCCGGCGAGGTTGCCGCCGCGGGAGGCTCACTAGAGCAGCTCTGATGGCTCCGCTGAGCTGGCATCGCGTGGGACCCGACTGTAGTCACTGCCAGTGGGCCCCTAGACCCACTTTGACCCAGTTGACCGTGGTCAACTGCGGTCACTGTTCACACTAGCCGCTGACTAGTGGGTCTCGCTGACTTAATTAGCGTTAAACAAATAATTAGTGTCCTGTTAATTAGCTACTGACACTGACACTAGGCCCCACTAGTAGATTAATTAGATTAACTAGTCTGTTAGTCACTGAGTCAATGACAGGTGGGTCCCACCTGTCAGTTTGACCAGTCAGCAGCTCAGCTGACTGCTGATGCATTGCTGACATCATCCTGACGCATTAATAGATTTTTATTAATCTAAATAATTCTAGAAAATGTTTTAAACTTTGGAAATTCAAAGAAAACAAACCTGAACTCCGATAAAAAAGATTTATATATGAAAAACGATTAGAAAAATGAGACGAACCCGAATATGCCCTCCTCATACCTATTACATGCCTCTAGCATGATGAACATGAAACCCTTCCCCCCAGTTCATCTGTCTGACAGACGTCCAGAACCGGGAAAACATTCCCGTTAAATTCCTACTCGTCTGTAACGTGTAGCCCCACATTAGATCACCCCTAGCATAGCTATTAGCGTTGTCATGCCTTGTGATTGCAATGTTGCTGTGTATTTATTTGTTTCTTCTCCCCCTTTCTACCTGGTAGACCCCCGAGACCGCTGACGATGCCCTGGAGATCGACTACACAGCAGATGACCCTGCCTTGCCACCGAGCAACCAGGCAAGCACCCCCCCTTTTGAACATGCCAATATCACCTATTCTTTCCCTCTTATGCTTGCATTAGTAATTGCTGCTGCTACTGCTTATCCTATTTCTGTTGCATAGCCTGTTTTTGTAACTGCTGTTGATACCTACCTACTTATCCTAAACTACTTAGTCCCGGCTGGTTGAAGACCCTTCAGAGACCCCCCCTTGTCCCAGTTGCCCCTGCTGGATCCTCAGAAGACTCGATCAACCGGATCGACACCCAGGCCCCGGCACCCCACCTCACCCCCCATAGTTGTACGACACTACTGGGCTACTATCGAGTGCCGAGGGTGATACCTTGTCAGCACTTCCGATGATAACCTTGTAGAGAAGTTAATTGGTCGTGGTCATCGAGGGTGATTCCTCCTTCACCACTCCCGATACGACCCTCTCACGCAACACTTCAAGTGTGAACCTCGACGGTGATTCCTTCTAAGTTCACCTTGACGGTTACATAGAGTGGGCATCCGTCGAGGGTGATTCCTCGGATTCCCCCCTGGTGTTATGGACACACGGTTACTTTGACTTTACCCCTAAACCATGTTAGAAATGGGTCGGCCCCGAGGGGGACCTACGAGAGTTACTTTTACTGCAGGACTGGAGGGAAAGGCGGTACCGCCCAGTAGAGGTGGACCTGAGTTCCCGACAGTCTTTTGCGAGTCGGGTTGACCTGGACGGTACCTGAGAGATGAATACAAGGCGTGCCCGGGCATTCTTAGCCCTTGCCGCAAGTCCTCGAGACGGGGTGACGGGGTCACATCGATCATGACTCTCTGCTTGTTACCGCACGCTACCAACACACTAACGATTTGGATATTTGATCCGAGTGGGCCTTTGGCCCGATAGCACTAACCATCACGTGGGAACAGTTTTGGGCACTCTGCGTCATAGGAAATCAGCCAAAGCTTAATGGACGTCAGCCACTGAGAGACGCGCGCCGAGTTGGACCACGTGAAGCAACTGCCTTGATAGTATGGCTTGCCAGGTCTGCTCTCGGCCATGAACGTAACGTGCAGGAGTTCCCGGGGCGATGGCCCAAGACCCCTTGGGGCATAGATTAGTCCGGCGTGCTGACCTCTCTGTTAAGCATAGGTCGGGTTGCGGCGTATCGTTTGGCCGAGGCCGGGCATGACCCAGTAAAGTGTGTCCGGCCAGAGTTAATCGAGCGTGGTGGGTAAGTTGGTGCACCCCTGTAGGGAAGAACTAAACTATGCATAGCCGGATCCTCGGTAACAGACGCCCGGAGTTGTATCCCGATCGATACAACTAGAACTGGATACTTCAGATGAGATATCGATAGTATGGCTCTGTGATTGCTTTCTTGCAGGGAATCGAGAAACGATCTCTGGGCGAGGTTATGGATATTAGGGCTCTGGGATTGCTTTCTCGCAGGGAGTCGAGAAAGGATCTCTGGGCGAGGTTGATACTGATGACTACTACTACTTTATATTATGCTATTCTACGCTCTTCTAATGCTGCAAGACCGCTGAAGACCGCTGAAGATGCTAGTCTTCGATAGGACTAGGCCTTCTCTGTATTCTTGCATTTCTGCAGCCCAGTCCACATATACAGCCTTCCTTTGATACTGTTGCATATGTAGTGTAGATCCTTGCTTGCTGAGTACTTCGGATGAGTACTCACGGTTGCTTTGTTTTCTTTTTCTCCCCATATCCGTTTGATGCAACAGATGACGGAGCCCCTGAGACCGCTGCCCCCGCCGACCACTACTACCCCGTGGGTGGCTATTACTATGAGCTGGCTAACGACCAGGAGTAGGTTCGAGGGTCCCAGGCAGGAGGCCTGCGCCTTTTCGATCGTAGTGTTTTCTTTTGCCCCGCCTTCTAAAGGCCTATCTATCTTTCTTTTATATCTGTACTCAGATATCTAATGCTTTCGCTGATGCTTGTAAGCGAGCTTATGTATTCGAGCCCTCGAGGCCCCTGGCTTGTAATATAAAGCTTGTATGACTTTATTTATGTTTTAGAGTTGTGTTGTGATATCTTCAAGTGAGTCCTTAGGCCTGATCGTGTGCATTTGCGTGTATGGTTAGTGCACGATTAAGTCGGGGGCGTCACAATATGCTTCATCAATGGCTACAAATATATTATATTTTAATCTGATGGATGTAATTTCTTAATTTTTAGGATTAATGTGGAGCCTCGTATGGTGCTTCCAATTAGTAAATAGAAGATTGAGAAATGTTTTTTCGATGAAGTTGCTTAGTCCAGATAGCCTCGATATTATGCATCATTATCTATGGAAATAGAATTGCCTAATAGGTCTAAGGGAAAATACATATTGACAAGATGCTAAAACAGTTTAGCATAAGAACGCCAATGAGTGATTCTTGCCGAAGTCACATGGACAGAGTTTTAGCAAGACTCGGTGTCCTAAAACGGTGATGAGCAAAATACATGATGGAGATTCCACACACTTTTGTGTTTGGATTAATCATGTATTCCATGGTATGTAAAACAACCAGATATGTTCATTACTCCCAAGCAGTTGCGAGTAAAGATACTACAGGGATCAGAATAATGATCATAGGACAGCAGCGAAAAATGTCGTTGAGTACTGAAGTAATAACGATGACATGTTTTCTCACAAGCGGAGATTATGAAGTGCTCGTTGTAAGTAGTTACATCGATACAGTCTTCATCAATGCTCCATGCGATTCTCGATTTAAATTAAGTGTTTTGTGTAATACATGATATGGTGGCACAATAAGTTGGAATTGTTCAAAACAAGTTACTGTGGCGAATCCTATAACATAGGCTAAGTATGTTGCGCTTTAGAAGCGACAAAGAAGATGTTGAATCATACAGTTCATTCATGAACTTAGTACGGTTCCAAGATGCCTTTGGTCAATGAAACACTATTGTAGATATTTGCTCCATAGATCAGTCTGAGGAATCAAGGTTCGACCAGTGATTCACAGATATACAAAGCCAAGTCCACACAAAATATGAATTTTGTGAAAGCATGAAAACGCGAGGATATGCAAAGATACACATGGACCTGAAGTTGTCAGATCCGTTGGACAAAGACTATACCACAAGCGAAGTATATTTTACACCGGCATGCCATAGGTGTAAAGTTCATTAGCATTAACTAGATTATTGACTCTATTGCAAGTGGGAGTCTGTACGAGATATGCCCTAGAGGCAATAATAAATGTTATTATTTATCTCCAAGTTCGTAATTAAGCTTATATTCCATGCTATAACTGCTATGGTTCTCGAGTCTACAATAACCATGAGGCTCCGAGGGAAACTCATATGCACGTGTGGAATAACAAATGGTGAAATGTATTCCTAGTCTGGCCGCTAAGACTAGCTCAAGTGTTGCATGATGGTTCTGTTTTCCTAATCATGGGCATGACTATGCCGGCAACTTTGAGGACACAATGTTAGAAGAACACTTGTGATTAAATCGACCTGAATTGATGTTATGCTATGAGATATCTTTGTCACAAGTTAATGGTTAATAACACAGAGAAAGTTAATGTTTGCATAATTCCTTAGACCATGAGAGTATCGAGTTCCTTCGCACTTGCTTCATGAACTTTGGGGTTTGTTAAACGTCATTTGTAAATGGGTGGCTATTACGGCGGCTTACGGGTTCATGGAAAAGTATGACAAGTAACTTGATAGCTCAAGATTGGGATTTGCTCCTCTGTCGATGGAGAGATATTCTTTGGGCCCGCTTGGTGTTATGGTATCCATCAGCGTCTGGCCAGACACAGCGTGATTTCATCACGGGGATGCCGGAACACGGGAATGAGAAAAGAGAACAAAACCGGTAACGAGGTAACTGGCATAGTGGACAAAAGTTGTTGATCCACGGGGATGCCGATTAGTCTCACCTCAGATATTTGTAACATATCATGAAGCAACAGGAATAGCACACGGCAACTAGAGGTTCACTCGAATAATTCATTCGTGTGGGTATAGGGATCAATATGGATGTCCACAGTTCCTCTATTGATCATTGTTTGAAAAGTGTTCCAGTCATGTCTATACTTCACCGAACCTAAAGGGTCACACACTTAGGGGTCATCTATCTACTGAATACTAGATAGGGAGTCTGAGAGAAAGCCGCCGGAAAAGTTTCAGAGACGACGGAAAAGTTCCGGAGAGAAAACCGGAAAAGTTTCGGTAAAACCAAAAAGTTGTTTAGGAGTAAACCATTGAGCCAAAAAGGTTTCAGCATGTGCCTGGAACTTTTTGGAGGTGCCAGAATTGTTCTAGGAACTTCAGGAATTTTTTTGAAGAAAAAAACCAAAAGTGTTTTAGAGCTACCGGAAATGCTTTGGTTGCTTTTCGCTCATGAAAATCATTGATCTGGAAATGTTTCAGAACACGTCCAGAATTATTTTAGGGGGTACTGTAAATGTTCTGGACCTTCAGAAATATTTTCAGGTCTAACGATCGCGGAAAAATGTGTTCATGAATAGTGAAAAGCACTTTATGGGCTGGTTTTAATGGGGTTTCCTTCTAGAAGGAATTCCCTATTTTGGAGAGAGAAAAAGGTGGATGGTAAGGTGGCGGGCCCCCCCAAGGGGGCAGCCAATTTCGTTCATGGCTTGGGGGGGGGCCCCATGGGGTTTCCTTCCACCATTTGGTGGATAAGATCAAGCCTTCCTTATGTGGCATGGTGGAAAGATCCAAGCCCCTTTTGGTCTTTTCACCCCTTGCCTCTACCCCGTGCTCCTCCTATAAATAGAGGTGGAGAGGGCTCTCCAAAATCAGAATTCTCTCTCATACAATATGCCATGCAATGATCTGGCTTCTTCTCTCCCTCACACGAAATAGTTTCGTAGAGCCGAAAGGCTGTCTGGGTTACGGTGGGAACTAGTTCTTGGCAGCGAAGCCCTACCGGATAGCTAACACCGTATGTGTACAACTTGGTAGAGAGGTCATAGTTTTGATCTTAGTTCGAGTGTGCCTCCTGAAGGGCTGTCCGAGTGACCGTCCGAGATTCTGGGGGCCTCCCGAAGGGCTGTCCGATGATCCGTCCGGTGGGACCATCCAATGGACTGTCCTGGTGCCTCCCGAAGGGCTGTCCGGAGATCCGTCCGGTGTGCTGATAAGGGAGTACATCCTCGCGGTTGGGAGGTTGTAAAATCCTAGCTGCGAAGATCTGCACCAACGATCTTCACCAACTCTACTTCCGTTGCGCTACGAGTTGGTAACGATCAGAGCAAAAACCTTGTATGCATCTTCATAGTGGTCCTGGCCTGGTGCGTTGGTCGAATTTTTTTGTTTTCTATCGTGTTACCGTACATGTGTATCACAACAGATTTGTCTCTTGTCACTTTCTCGCTCTATGGTCCCACATGTACCCAGGATCACAGGGATCAATCAAGGAGGAGGTAAAGTGCATGGATGAGTGGAAGACTATGCCGAACGCCGATGACAGTAAGAACTAGTACGGTAGCTAAAAGCAATTCTTTGGGGACACAAGAGGTGCAGTCATTAAATGCCCTATGCGTTGGTCTGGAGAAATCCTTTATAATCGAGGTAACCCTGTGAGATGGTAAGGGCCTTGGTTGGACAATAGAATCATGAAGCGGCTGCATGTTGGTCTTGAGGTTATTAGGACGCATCCCCCACATATACACATTGACAACACATAGTAACAGTGTTTACCAGAGCCATGTTGGATATATAGATAAGATCCCTAGTGCAAGTATATGGTTGCAAGTGAAGACCTTAACCCTAGCCTATTTTCCTATTATTGTTTCTTTTTTAAACTATGTGTATTCGGTTCAGGAAACAGGAACTTCTAGCGATGACAAGAGCTTGTCAGAATCACCTTTCAATTAACAACTCTTCCTATAGTTTCGATAACCTAGGGACATCTCTAGGGAAAAGGCAGAAACTAACTACATTTGAAACCAGATCAAATGTAATCAGCATACTCGGTGCAAAATTGTGACGCCCCTGCTCAACCGTGCACTAATCATACACGCAAACGTGCACGCTCGAGATCAGAGACTCATGGGAAGATATCACAACACAACTCTAGACACAAATTTAAACATAAATCTTCATATTACAAACCAGGGATCACGAGGATCCGCATACATAAGTCGTCACACAAATAATATCTGAGTACAGACATAGTTAGTCACAGGGTGCCTTAAGAAGGCTAGCACAAACAACGGTACTGATCAAAAGGCGAAGGCCTCCTGCCTAGGACCTCCGAGCTACTCCTGGTCGGCGTGCTCGACGTAGTAGTAGGTGCCTTCGGGGGACTGCTGGTAGTAGTCTCCTGCGGTGTCATCTGGCTCTGGAGCTCCGCCATCTGATTGAATTAACCAGGTATGGGGAAAAGAAGTAGCAAAGCAACCGTGAGTACTCATCCAAAGTACTCGCGAGACTTACATCAGAACTATACTAAGTATGCATCGGTATTAATGGAATGGGGCCATATCTTTGGACTAAACTGTAGAAATGCCAGAGTAGAGAGGGAGAGCCCTAGCCTATCGCAGACTAGCATCTTGAAGCAATTCTTTCAGCATTAGAAGAGTGTAGATTAGTACATAATTATAGTGGTGGTAGTAGCAAGCCCAGAGATCCTTTCTCGACTCCCTGCAATAAAGCGTTCTCGGAGAAATAATATCCATTTAATATTATAGTGGTAACAATTTGTAGTTGTTGTAGATCAGGATACAACTCCAAGTGTCCTGTTACCATGGACACGGCTATTCGAATAGATCAACTTCCCTGCAGGGGTGCACCACATAGCCCAACACGCTCGATTAGCTCTGGCCGGACATACTTGCTGGGTACTACCCGGCCTCGGCTGATCGACACGCCGTAGACCAACCTAGACTATCCAGAGAGGTCATCACACCGGTCTAAATCCTAAGTGCGAAGGGGTCTTGGGCCCATCGCCCTCTGCACACCAGCACGTTGCGTGTCTGGTCGGTGCCCACGCGCAACACTATATACACAAGTGACGTAACCAGCCCACCCCAACAATCAGGCCGCATCTCTGAACTGTGACATCTGGATCGCTTTTGGAAGGAACGTAAGACGTAGAGAGTCCCATAACCATTATCCCCCACGGTGGTTAGTGCGTAAAGGCACATAGCGAACTCAGATCAAATACCCAAATCCGTTAGGTGTATTTAGTAACTCGCGGAGACGAACAGGATCCCAGTCGTTACAACTAAGTGTCTCACGAACCATGACCAGGGACCAGGCCCACCTCTCACCTAGGTAGTCTACGCCTGCCCTGTCGCTCTAACTACAGTGTGAGTTCCACGCCGACTGTCGGGATAAGTCCCGAACTATGCTAACAGCGAGCCGTCACAGGACTCTCTCGTGGGTAGAATGGGTTCAACCCATCTGAAGTCAGTTACTCACGGGCACTCTTCGAGCCGGCCCGACTTTAGTATTGCATTTAAGGTAAACATTTACGTGATCATCACCCAGAGTGTTCACGGCCCGATAACAAGCATGGCACAAGGACAAGGGTGTAGAGTCAACTGATGTAACATAGCAAACCTATCTAAGCAATATAGGCTAACATGTAAGGTATCAATGAAAGGCGATGAAAACAGGCTATGCATTAGAATATGAGCTATCAGAATAACAACAGAAGCATTCTAATGCAAGCAGTAGAGAGAGAAAGAGAGAGAATGGGCGATATTTGGATGATCAAAGAGGTTTTGCTTGCCTGGAAGCTCTGCTGCAGGGGTCTGGTCGTCGGCGATGTAGTCGTACTCAGGAGCTGCGTCGGTCTCGGGGTCTACCGGAGGGGAAGAGGGGGAAGAAACAATAAATACAAGCAACAAAATGCAAACATCATGCATGACATGCCTAAACGATATGCAGGTGTGATATATTGCCTATCTAAGTGTATTAGGTAATTTAGGAATTTATTTGGATTTATTTTATTAAAGTCATGCACTATGCATCTATCGAAAATAGGCAAAAAGTTCCATGTTCATCTAGATAGGAGTGATGGTCAAGCATATTGATCACATATTCAGATTCTTCATATTTTTCCGATCATTTTTCATTTATAAATTATTTTCATCCGAGCTATGGTTTAATTTCTGTGATTTTCTAAAGTTTAAATAAATTTTCTGGAATTTATTTATTTATTTAATTTGAATTATCCAGAATAGTGGTAGATGATGCAAGCATGATGAAAAGATGACGTCAGCGGTCAACACCCGGCTGACCAGAGTCAAACCTGACAGGTGGGTCCACTGGGACCCACAAGTCAGCGACAGTAGCTAATTAACAGAGGTTAATATATTTGAACTAACCTAATTAACTAGTGGGTCCCATATGTCAGTGCCACATTAGTTAATTAACTTATTTAACCGAATAATTAGCGTTTTTATTAATTAGAAAATTAGTTAAATAACGCGGGGCCCAACTGTCAGTGACTGTGGGTGCCACATCAGTGTGTTGACTCAGTCAACAGGTCAACTTGACCCACCCGTCGACGTCACAGGGGAGCCACACGTCAGGCCACATCGGACAGCGACCGGAGACTCGCCGGAATCACACCGACAAGCTCATTTCACTGCGGCGCGGTCTCGGGTGTCGTCGGAAAACATGCACAGGGCACGGGGAGGAGCGCGGCCTGGCTCACTCGAGAGCTGGGGTTCGACCGCGTTGAATTGTGGTGGCCGGAGCGGCAGAGATGGCCGGAGTCGGCGTTTTGGCACGCAGGCGAGCAAAAGGAGAGGCTGGCGAGGGCCTACACGATGCGGCGGGTTCAACGGGCACCAGCCCGAGACCAAATGATCATCGGAGCCTCACCGGCAATGAGCTCCGCAGAGGTGAGCTCGGGCACGACGGGATTTGCGTTTTCGGGCGGTTATCAGCGACGAGTGAGAAATGGGAGGAGACAGAGGCTCACCGGGAGGCTATGAAAAGCCGGCGATAGGTTAGTAGCACAGGAGGTCGTCGGAGATCGCCGTAGAGGTCACGGTGGCCGGAGACGTGGATGAGCTCGATCTCCTCGTCTCCAGTGGCTTGGCCCAAGCGACGTAGCGGAGGGCGACGGTGACTTATGACATGGCGGCGAGGCTAGGCAGTGATGGTGGCCACAGGATCGAGCTTTCGGGCGAGGTGGGGAACGAGAGTGGCAAGGCGCGTGGGGGCGAATGGGGTAGGCTAGGGTTTCGAGGAGGACGAGATGGGCTCGGGGATGCCCTTATCGACGTCGAGGAGCCGGCGGATGGACGATAGCGAGGCGAGCGAGGGCATGTCGACGCGGGCGACTGACAGCGCGTGAGAGGAGGACGACGAACGCGTTTTGGGATGGGTCGGCTACTGTTTGACTTGGGCCCAGCCGCATAGTAAGTTCTTTCCATTTTTCTTTTTATTTTTCTGTTTCTTTATTTACTTCTGTTTTGCAATTTGTTTGACCACTAAATGACTTTTGTAAATTGTGTGACTTGGTTCAATAATTACAATGCAATATTACCTACCAACAGAAATTGGTTTGGAGATAATATGATTCCATTTGAATTTTATTTAATGGAAATGGGGTTAAATGGTGTTGTTTGGTACTATTTTGATGATGTTAGAGTTACTTAGTGAATTTGGGTGATTTTGTTTTCCTAAAAACAATTTGTTATGGAATATTTGCTATTTAATGAACATTTTCCCAGCAATGTTTGTGCAACTTTAAATTTTCACATGCATTTGAATTTCAACTTAAATTGGAATTTGAAATGAGATATGATGCAAATGATGATCAAGCCTTGTTAAGCATGGTGACTTGGCATTATCAATAGGGTGATCACTGTAGCTTAATTACATGGGGTGTTACAATTCTCCTCCTCTAAAAGAAATTGTAGTCCTGAGAATTAAGAGGTAGGCTGAAAGAAAGCGGGGTATTCTTCACGAAGACGACCTTCGCGTTCCCAAGTGGCTTCATCTTCAGAATGATTTGACCAGTGAACTTTTAGAAACTTGATTGCCTTCTGACGGGTTCGATGTTCAGCTCGATCAAGAATACGGATCGGATACTCTTGATAAGAAAGATCATCTCATGATTCAAGCATTTCATGATCCACTGCTCGGATAGGATCCTTGAAGCAGCGACAGAGTTGCGACACATGGAAGACATCATGAACTTGGGAGAGGTTCGGCGGCAATTCCAATTGATATGCCACTTCTCCACGTCTTGCGAGAATGCGAAAGGGGCCAATGTAGCGAGGAGCTAACTTGCCCTTGATCCCAAAACGATGAGTGCCTTTCATTGGAGTGACACGGAGGTATGCTTGTTCGCCAGGTTGATAGACCATTACCTGGTGTTTCCGGTCATAGTTGCTCTTTTGACGAGACTGAGCAGCTTTCAAATGTTCATGAACAATACGAACTTGTTCTTTAGCTTGCTGAATAATGTCCGGACCGAAGAATGATCGTTCCCCAGTTTCTGACCAATTCTGAGGGGTTTGGCACTTACGTCCATAGAGAACTTCAAATGGTGCCATCTTCAGACTAGACTGATAGCTATTGTTGTATGAGAATTCAGCATATGGAAGAGATTCCTCCCATTTCTTACCGAATGAGATAACGCAAGCTCGCAGCATATCTTCAAGAACTTGATTAACTCGTTCAACTTGTCCCTGGGACTGGGGGTGGAATGCGGTGCTAAAGGACAGATGAGTGCCCATAGCTTCTTGGAAACTTTCCCAGAATCTTGAGGTAAAGAGGCTGCCACGGTCTGAACTGATCTCCAATGGAACACTGTGGAGTGACACAATTCTGGAAACATACAAGTCTGCTAACTGACTTGCAGTGATCCTCTCCTTGACAGGCAGAAAGTGAGCGACCTTTGAGAATTGGTCAATGACGACAAAATAGCATCATGACCCTTTTGCGATCTGGGAAAACCAGTAATGAAATCCATTAGGACTTTGTCCCATTTCCATTCAGGAATAGCAAGGGGTTGCAGAGTTCCAGCAGGCCTTTGATGTTCTGCTTTGATGTGACGGCAAACGTCACACTCAGCAACATAACAAGCAATGTCTCGCTTCATATCAGGCCACCAATACTGCTGACGAATGTCTTGGTACATCTTAGTGCTACCGGGGTGAATAGACAAAGGTGTGTCATGTGCTTCCTTCATAACCTCCGGACGTGTGTCTTGATTTTCCTTTCTGGGTACCACTAGGCGGCCTTTGAAGAACAAGGTACCATCATCATCCACATGGTAGAACGAAAAATTCCCTTTTGAGAGATAGCGCTTGATCTTCTCAACTTCTGAGTCGTCTTGATGATATGATCGAGATCTAGTTCGACAACCAGGGTATTGAGATGACCCTGTGGAACAATGTGAAGGTTCAACTTGCGAAGTTCTTCATAGAGAAGAGGTTGTGCTTGCTGAACCATGAGGTTGTTGTAATATGACTTGCGACTCAAAGCATCAGCCATTATATTAGCCTTGCCAGGGGTATATGAAATATCCATGTCATAGTCAGCTATTGTCTCGAGCCATCTTTGTTGACGGAGGTTCAAATCTGGTTGAGTATACAGGTACTTCAGACTTTGATGGTCCGTGTATATCTCGCAACGTTTACCGAGGAGGTAATGTCGCCACAGCTTCAGAGCATAAATAACTGCTGCTAACTCGAGATCATGTATTGGATACTTATCTTCGTGAGGACGCAACTGACGAGAGTCATAGGCAATCACTTTGCACTCTTGCATTAGGACACAGCCTTATCCTTGACGAGATGCATCACAGTAAATCACAAAGTCCTTGCGGGTATCTAGGGGAGTTAGCACTGGGGCAGAGGTCAACTTATCTTTAAGTGTCTGAAAACTTTCTTGACACTTTTCCGTCCACTCAAACTTAACGCCTTTGTGAAGTAAATCAGTCAGTGGCTTAGCAATTTTGGAAAAGTTCTCAACGAATCGACGGCAATAACTAGAAAGTCCGAGGAAACTTCTGACTTGCTTGACATTCTTCAGAGGAGTCCAGTCAAGAATAGCCTGAACTCGTTCTGGGTCAATGGCGACGCCATCCTTGGAAATCACGTGACCAAGATAGGTCACCTCAGATAACCAAAATTCACACTTAGAGTATTTGCATATAGCTGGTGTTCTTGAAGTTTCTCCAACACAAGCCGAAGATGTTCGGCGTGTTCTTCTTCATTCTTGGAATATATAAGGATATCATCCAAATACACCACGATGAATTTGTCGAGGTAGTCCATGAATATATAATTCATCTACCAAGAGAAGGTTGCTGGTGCATTGGTTAAGCCGAAGGACATAACGGTATACTTTTATGATCCATAGCTAGTAACGAAGGCGGTCTTCGGAATATCCTCTTTACGAACTCGGATCAGATGTTAACCCAACCTTAAGTCAAGTTTAGAGAACACAGAGGATCCGGCAAGTTGATCATAAAGATCGTTGATCCGGGGAAGTCGGTATTTGTTCTGAATTGTGGCTTGGTTAATAGGCCGATAGTCCTGGACCAATCAGTTCGTTCCATCCGTCTTCTTAACAAAGAGCGAAGGTGCTCCCCAGGCTGAGGAACTTGGGTGAATGAAACCTTTGCGTAGCGATTTGTCGATTTACTCCTCAAGTTCAAGGAGTTCATGCGGCGGCATCTTATAGGGACGGTTAGCAATAGGGGTAGTGCCAGGTTTCAAGTCAATGACAAACTCGACTGCTCTAACTGGGGGTATTCCTGGAAGTTCTTCTGGAAATACATCTAGAAATACATCTGGAAAATCATGAACAACTGGAACATTCGCAATTCCCTCAAGAGGTGAACCGTTCAAAGCATTCAGAGCATATATCTGAGCTTTGGCATTCCGGACAATGCGGGCAGTGTAGTTCACTATCTTGTCGGAAGGGTGAAGGAGTTGGACGACTTTAGTGGCACAATTGATCGAAGCAATGTGAGCTTTCAACCAATCCATTCCCAGAATGAGGTCTATGTTGGAAGAATTTAAAATGATGGGGGAGGCAAGGAATTCTAATCCTTTGATGTCAAGAGTGGCATTGTGTGTCATCATGGTGGTTGGACAATGGGCTCCAGGGGTGCGGACAACTATTGGTAGATTCATCTTTTCAAATGCAATGTTGTGTGATAATGCAAATGCTTCCGACATGAATGAATGCGATGCTCTTGAATAAAATAAAACAGAACCGGGTACTGAGTTAACGAGAAGGGTACCCATCACGGTAGCAGGCTGGTCCTGGACTTCTTCAATGTCAATCTGGTAAGCCTGCCCACGACCATGAGCAGAAGACCCAGTATTATAGTTACGGGTCTAGTTGTTGCCACGGCCATTTCCACGGCCAGTAGGAGGGAGTGTCAACTGATTCTGATTCTAGCGGCAGTCTTTGGCACGGTGTCCTGGACGGTGGCACTTGAAACACAGACCATCTTCGGGACGCAGAGGAGCATTTGGTGGAGCAGCTTGAGCTCTCGGCCGCCTCAGTGGAGGATGAGGCAGACGCGGTGCAGCATAGGAAGGTCTTGGCGCAGGGGCAGCTGGACGAAACATGTTGTTGGGAATCCAGACTCGACGATTCTGTGCCGAGCCCGAAGATGAGCCAACATCACGATAGCGCTTCTGCGACTCCTTGTGCTTCATCTGAGCGGTCTCAACCTGGATAGTCTTGTTCACCAGGGTGGCAAAGTCGGGGAAGTCATGAACAGCAAGGGCAAGCTCCAGGTCCGGGTGGAGTCCATTATGGAACCTCTCCTGTCTACGAGCATCGGTGGGGATGTCTTCTTCCGCATAGCGGGATAGGTTCAGAAACTCCCGCTGATAAGCTTCGACAGTCTTGTTGCCATGAGTAAGGTTGCGAAACTCTGTCTTCTTCCGGTCCATGATTCCTTGAGGAATATAGCGGGCACGGAAGGCAGCCTCAAAGTCGACCCAGGTGACAATTGTCCCAACAGGCAGTGAACGCCTGTGGGTGTTCCACCATTGAGCAGCGGGTCCCTTCAAGAAGAAGGCCGTGAAGGTGACAAAGTTCGTAGGGGCGACATTAGCAGACTCCATCTCATGAGTGGTGTCGCGAAGCGAGTCATCAGCATCCAGTGGCTGTTCAGAGTTCTGGAACTGAGTGGGGTTGAGACGCACAAACTCCGACAGAGTTATTGGGGAAGATTGCTGATTCTGAGCATTCTGGTTCTGGTTCTGGTTTGGGAACTGAGCCATCAATCCTTCCATGAACTGACGGTGCACCTCGAACTGCTGCATCATAGCTACCATATAGTCTGGCGGTGGTGGGTGCTCGGGAGCACGGCCACGACCACGACCATGACCACGAGCACCTGGTTTAACCATCCTGCTAAAATTTAACATGGGGTAGTTCAGTACAAGCAATTGCATGTGTTTAGAGACAAGCATGATGTAACGTGACAATGAATAAGAGTGCAATAGATACATAACAGTAGTCAATTAAGACACACTGATCCATACGCAAAGTCGGTTACACGCGGATAGCATAAGTTCAAAAAGCAAATAGCTAGACATGCTAGGCGGCGTGCCGGCACGTGATAAGGAATACACAACGGGACATAGAAAAGGCTATATCAACATCGGAGACAACCACTGAAACCAGGTAACTACAAGTGTTGAATCTGAGTGCTCACGGCAGAAGGATCCTGCATACCATAGTTACTCTGATGCAGAACCTGATCTCCAACTGCGAGAAGAGGTCCACATGCGATAGAGCGACCTCCAACAGCAGGCCAATCGATACCAGCAGGCATCTGAGCTCTGGATGTATCCCTGCTTGAACAGCTGGTAGCAACTATGTCAAAGCATCGTAGAGACGTGCGCGAGTGGCGTACAGTGAGATGGCAAGAGCTCGGGCAGTGCGATCCAAAGCTGCATTGTGCTGTATCAAGATCTGCGGGTCATATTGACGAGGCACGTAAGGTGTGTGGACAGCAGGGTAGTATCCAATCTCATCTCCCACAGGAGCATTCGGAATGTATCTGTACACGGAGTCGTCCAAACGATTATGCTCACCACGAAGACGTGCGACAGCAGATTGAGCAGCGTCATGAACTGCCATCTCAATCATCATGCAGATACCGTGAAAAACATGCAAATCGGTGCTGGAGTTGTTCCGCTGATCAAAGATACGAACATCGGCATGGTACTGCTCCTGGTTGAACTCACGGAAATCCTCGTAAACCATGTACTCGGGGTACCAGTGGTAGCCCAGTCTGGTCAGGAGGGCGATCAGGATAGCTGGAAAACCAGGCGTATCATGAGCCCGAGTGCGAAGTACAAGCTGCGTCGCGGGACGCGGCAGAAACAAACGATCCATCTGAAACAGTGGAAATTTCAAGATTGTCAAATGACAGTGAGTGAATTATTGCATCATGCATTCAAAGAAGTAACTTGCAGACAATAAAGCTCCGGGTGGATGTGATCACGAGAACCTAAAGTCAGAGTTAGTAAAATTTTATCCTGAATAGAAGAGAGATCAGAGTCCCAGAGTAAGGAAGGGGAATAAAAGATCCTAATACCACCCATTGGCGACGTGGGTCCGTAAACCACACAGCCATGTTAGTAAAATAGTTTTTCAAGGACTGGACTTGACTTCGACCAAGGAATTGGAAGGGGGCTTCCTACAGGTAGTCGGCTCTGATACTAGCTTGTGACGCCCCTGCTCAACCGTGCACTAATCATACACACAAACATGCACGCTCGAGATCAGAGACTCATGGGAAGATATCATGACACAATTCTAGACACCAATTTAAACATAAATCTTCATATTACAAACCAGGGATCACAAGGATCCGAATACATAAGTCGTCACACAAATAATATATGGGTACAGACATAGTTAGTCACAGGGTGCCTTAAGAAGGCTAGCACAAACAATGGTACTGATCGAAAGGCGAAGGCCTCCTGCCTAGGACCTCCGAACTACTCCTGGTCGGCGTGCTCGACGTAGTAGTAGGTGCCTCCGGGGGACTGCTGGTAGTAGTCTCCTGTGGTGTCGTCTGGCTCCGGAGCTCCGCCGTCTGATCGAATTAACCGGGTATGGGGAAAAGAAGTAGCAAAGCAACCGTGAGTACTCATCCAAAGTACTCGCAAGACATACATCAGAACTATACTAATTATGCATCGGTATCAAAGGAATGGGGCCATATCTTTGGACTAAACTGCAGAAATGCCAGAGTAGAGAGGGAGAGGCCTAGCGTATCGAAGACTAGCATCTTGAAGAAATTCTTGCAGCATTAGAAGAGTGTAGATTAGTACATAATTATACTGGTGGTAGTAGCAAGCCCAGAGATCCTTTCTTGACTCCCTGCGAGAAAGCAATCTCGGAGCAATAATATCCATTTAATATTATAGCGGTAACAATTCGTAGTTGTCGTAGATCAGGATACAACTTCGAGCATCCTGTTACCATGGACACGGCTATTTGAATAGATCAACTTCCCTACAGCGGTGCACCACATAGCCCAACACGCTCGATTAGCTCTGGCCGAACATACTTGCTGGGTACTACCCGGCCTTCGCTGATCGACACGCCGTAGACCAACCTAGACTATCCAGAGAGGTCATCACGCCGGTCTAAATCCTAAGTGCGAAGGGGTCTTGGGCCCATCGCCCTCTGCACTCCTGCACGTTGCATGTCTGGTCGGGGCCTAGGCGCGACACTGTATACACAAGTGACGTAACCAGCCCACCCCAACAATTAGGCCACATCTCTGAACTGTGACATCTGGATCACTTTCGGAAGGAAATTACGACGTAGAGGGTCCCATAACCATTATCCCGTGTGGTGGTTAGTGCGTAAAGGCACGTAGCCAACTCAGATCAAATACCCAAATCCGTTAGGCGTATTTAGTAACTCGCAGAGACGAACAGGATCCCTATCATTCCGACTAAGTGTCTCGTGGACCATGACCAGGGACCAGGCACACCTCTCACCTAGGTAGTCTACGCCTGCCCTGTCGCTCCGACTACAGTGCGAGTTTCGCGCCGACTGTCGGGACAAGTCTCGAGCTACGCTAACAGCCAGCCGTCGCAGGACTCTCTCGCGGGTAGAATGGGTTCAACCCATCTGAATTCAGTAACTTGCGGGCACTCTTGGATCTGAATTCAGTAACCCGACTTTAGTATTGCATTTAAGGTAAACATTTCCATGATCATCACCGAGAGTGATCACGGCCCGATAACAAGCATGGCACAAGGACAAGGGTGTAGGGCCAACTGATGTCACATAGCAAACCTATCTAAGCAATATAGGATAACAGGTAAGGTATCAATGACAGGTGACGAAAATAGGCTATGCATCAGAATAGGAGCTATCAGAATAACAATAGAAGCATTCTAATGCAAGCAGTAGAGAGAGAGAATGGGTGATATCTGGATGATCAAAGAGGTTTTGCTTGCCTGGAAGCTCTGCTGCAGGGGTCTGGTCGTCGGCGACGTAGTCGTACTCGGGAGCTGCGTCGGTCTCGGAGTCTGCCGGAGGGGAAGACGGGGAAGAAACAATAAATACAAGCAACAAATGCAAACATCATGCATGACATGCCTATACGATATGCAGGTGTGATATATTGCCAATCTAAGTGTATTAGGTAATTTAGGAATTTATTTGGATTTATTTTATTAAAGTCATGCACTATTCATCTATCGAAAACGAGCAAAAAGTTCCATGTTCATCTAGATAGGAGTGATGGTCAAGCATATTGATCACATATTCAGATTCTTCATATTTTTTTGATCATTTTTCATATATAAATTATTTTCATTCGAGCTACGGTTTAATTTCTATGGTTTTCTAAATTTAAATGAATTTCTGGAATTTATTTATTTATTTAATTCGAATTATCCAGAATAGTGCTAGATGACGCAAGCGTGACGAAAATATGACGTCAGCGATTGATACGTCCATTTTGCATCATGTTTTACTACTGTTATTTATAATGTTTTTGATTAATATAACACTTCATGGAGTAATTCTAATGCCCTTTCTCTCTTAATATGCAAGGTTTACACAAAGAGGGAGAATGCCGACAGATGGAATTCAGGGCCTGAAAAAGCTACAGCAGAGATACCTATTCTGCACATCTCCAAATGAGCTGAAATTTCACGAAGAATTATTTTGGAATATATAAAAAATACTAGAAGCAAAATGTACCAGAGGGGGCCACCAGGTGCCCACACAGCACCAGGGCGCGCCACCCCCCTCCCCCCCAAGGCACGCCCTGGTACGGTGTGGAGCCCCTGGCCCACTTCTGGCACCCATCTTTTGGTATATAAGGGGTTTTACCCTAGAAAAAATCAGAGAGAACTTTCGGGACGGGGCACCGCCGCCACGTGGTGGAACTTGAGCAGGAGCACTTTTGCTCTCCGGCGGAGCGATTCTGCCAGGGGCACTTCCCTTCGGGAGGGGGAAATCGAAGCCTTCATCATCACCAACAACCCTCTCATCATGGGAGGACCAATCTTCATCATCATCTTCAACAGCACCATCTCATCTCATAACCCTAGTTCATCCTTTGTATTCAATCTTTGTCTCAAACCTCAGATTGGTACCTGTGGGTTGCTAATAGTGTTGATTATATCTTGTAGTTCATGCTAGTTGGTTTACTTGGTGGAAGATTATATGTTCAGATACAATATGCTATTTAATACCTCTCTGATCATGAGCATGATGATGATTTGTGGGTAGTTACTTTTGTTATTGAGGACTTCCCTTAGTGGTGTTATGTGAATGTCGACTGAACATCGACTACATGACACTTCACCATCTTTGCGCCTAAGGGAATGCATTGTGGAGTAGTAATTAGATGATGGGTTGTTAGAGTGACAGAAGCTTAAACCCTAGTTTATGCGCTATTCCGTAAGGGGCTGATTTGGATCCATATGTTTAATGCTATGGTTAGATTTATCTTAATTCTTCTTTCGTAGTTGCGGATGCTTGCGAGAGGGGTTAATCATAAGTGGGAGGTTTGTTCAAGTAAGAATAGCACCCAAGCACCGGTCCACCCACATATCAAATTATCAAAGTAGTGAACGCGAATCAAACAAACGTGATGAAAGTGACTTGACGAAATCCCCGTGTGTCCTCAAGAGCGTTTTACATATTATAAGAAATCGTTCCGGCTTGTCCTTTGCTATAAAAAGGATTGGGCCACCTTGCTGCACTTTGGTTACTACTATTACTTGTTACTTGTTACGAAATATCTTGCTATAAAACTATCTGTTACCGCTTATTTCAGTGCTTGCAGAAATTACCTTACCGAAAACCGCTTGTCATTTCCTTCTGCTCCTCATTGGGTTCGACACTCTTATTTATCAAAAGGACTATGATTGATCCCCTATACTTGTGGGTCATCAAGACTCTTTTCTGGCACCGTTGTCGGGGAGTGAAGCACCTTTGGTGAGTGGAAATTGGTATGGAAACATTTATATTACATGCTGAAATTTATTGCTACTTGTCACTATGGAAAGTAATCCGTTAAGGGGCTTGTTCGGGGTATCTTCACCTTGACCGGAAACACAAATAGTTACTCCTCTACCTACTACACCTACTGAAAATATTTCATATGAGATTCCTCCGGGTATGATAGAGAAACTGCTAGCTAATCCTTATGCAGGAGATGGAACAGCACATCCTGATATGCACTTGATTTATGTGGATGAAATTTGTTGATTATTTAAGCTTGCAGGTTTATCCGGAGATGAGGCTAAGAAGAAGGTTTTCCCTTTATCTTTGAAAGGAAAAGCATTGACATGGTATACGCTATGCGATGATATTGGATCTTGGAACTGGAATCGATTGAAATTGGAATTTCACCAAATAAATTATCCTATGCATCTAGTTCATCATGATCGGAATCATATATATAATTTCTGGCGTCGTGAAGCAGAAAGTATCACTCTAGCTTGGGGGAGGCTTAAGTCAATGTTATATTCATGCCCCAATCATGAGCTCTCTAGAGAAATTATCATTCTGATTTTTTATGGTCGGCTTTCTCATGATGATCAATCCATGCTTGATACTTCTTGTACTGGTTCCTTTATGAAGAAGACCATTGAATTCAGGTGGGATCTTTTAGAAAGAATTAAACGCAACTCTGAAGATTGGGAACTCGATGAAGGTAAAGAGTTAGGTATTAAGCTTGAGTTTGATTGTCTTAAATCTTTTATAAAAACCGATGCTTTTCACAAGTTTAGCACTAAATACGGACTTGACTCTGAGATAGTAGCCTCCTTTTGCGAAACATTTGCTACTCATGTTGATCTCCTTAAGGAGAAGTGGTTTAAATATCATCCACCTATTGAATTAAAAGAAGAACAACTAGTGTTAAAGAAGAAACTATTATTTACAATGTTGATCCAGTTGTGCCTACTGCTTATATTGAAAAACCACCTTTTCCTGTTAGGATTAAGGAACATACTAAGGTTTTGACTGTGGTTAACAAGAGTAATATTAGAGCACCTAGACCCTCTGAACAAATTAAAGTTGAACCTAATGTTGCTATGGTTAAAGATCTCTTGGTCGATAATATAGATGGGCATGTTATTTAGTTCTGTGATGAAGCTGCTAGAATTGCTAAGCCTTGCCCTAAAGATAAAAATAGACCTGTAGTAGGCATGCATGTTGTCTCTATTAAAATAGGAGATCATTGTTATCATGGTTTATGTGATTTGGGTGCTAGTGTGATTGCTATTCCGTTTACCTTATATCAAGAAATTATGAATGACATTGCACCTATTAAAATAGAAGACATTGATGTTACTATTAAGCTTGCAAACAGAGATACCATTACCCCACTTGGGATTGTTAGAGATGTTGAAGTCTTGTGTGGTAAGATCAAATACCCTACTGATTTTCTTGTTCTTGGATCACCACAAGATAATTTTTGTCCCGTTATATTTGGTAGACCTTTCTTAAACACTGTTAATGCTAAGATTGAATGCACTAAAGAAACTGTTAGTGTTGATTTTTGTGGTACCTCTCATGAGTTTTATTTCTCTAAGTTTAGTAGACAACCTCATGATAAAGAATTACCTAGTAAAGATGAAATTATTGGTCTTGCTTCTATTGTCGTACCTCCTACTGATCCGTTAGAACAATATTTGCTAGACCATGAAAATGATATGCACATGAATGAAAGAAATGAAATAGATAAAATGTTGTTTGATCAACCACCTATCCTTAAACATAATCTGCCTGCTGAAACTCTTGGAGGTCCTCCTCCACCTAAGGGAGACCCTGTATTTGAATTGAAACAATTGCCTGATACATTGAAATATGCTTATCTTGATGAAAAGAAGATATATCCTGTTATTATTAGTGCTAACCTTTCAGAGCATGAAGAAAAGAGATTACTAAAAACTCTGAGGAAGCACCGTGCGGCTATTGGATATACTGTTGATGATCTTAAAGGCATTAGTCCCACTCTATGTCAGCACAAAATTAATATGGAGCCAAATGCTAAACCTGTTGTTGACCACCAACGATGATTAAATCCTAAGATGAAAGAGGTGGTAAGAACTGAAATATTAAAGCTTCTGGAAGCAGGTATAATTTATCCCATAGCTGATAGTAGATGGGTAAGTCCAGTTCATTGCGTTCCTAAGAAAGGAGGTATTACCGTTGTTCCTGATGATAAAAATGAACTCATTCCACAAAGAATTGTAACTGGTTATAGGATGGTAATTGATTTTAGAAAATTAAACAAAGGAACTAGAAAAGATCATTACCCCTTGCCTTTTATCGATCAAATGTTAGAAAGATTATCTAAGCATACACACTTTTGTTTCCTTGATGGCTATTCTGGTTTCTCTCAAATACCTGTTTCACAATCTAATCAAGAGAAAACCACTTTTACTTGTCCTTTTGGAACTTACGCTTATAGACGTATGCCTTATGGTTTACGCAATGCACCCGCTACCTTTCAAAGATGTATGACTGCTATATTCTGTGACTTTGGTGAAAAGATTGTTGAGGTTTTCATGGATGATTTTTCCGTCTATGGAACTTCTTTTGATGATTGCTTAAGCAACCTTGATCAAGTTTTGCAGAGATGTGAACAAACTAATCTTGTCTTGAATTGGGAGAAATGCCACTTTATGGTAAACAAAGGTATTGTCTTGGGGCATAAAATTTCTGAAAGAGGTATTGAAGTTGATAAAGCTAAAGTTGATGCAATTGAGAAAATGCCATGTCCTAATGATATTAAAGGTATAAGAAGTTTCCTTGGTCATGCTGGTTTCTATGGAAGGTTTATTAAAGACTTCTCTAAAATTTCTAGGCCTCTTACCAATCTCTGTCAAAAAGACGTTCCATTTGTTTTTTATGATGATTGTGTAGAAGCCTTTGAAACACTTAAGAAAGCCTTAACCACTGCACCTATTGTTCAACCACCTGACTGGAACCTACCTTTTGAAATTATGTGTGATGCTAGTGATTATGCTGTTGGTGCTGTTCTAGGACAAAGAGTTGATAAGAAATTAAATGTTGTCCATTATGCTAGTAAAACTCTAGACATTGCTCAAAGAAATTATGCTACTACTGAGAAAGAATTTTTAGCAGCTGTGTTTGCATTTGATAAATTCAGATCCTACATAGTTATTCTAAAGTCACTATTCACACTGATCATGCTGCTATTAAATATCTTATGGAAAAGAAAGATGCTAAACATAAACTCATTAGGTGGGTTCTCTTGCTACAAGAATTTGACTTGCATATTGTTGATAGAAAGGGAGCTGAGAATCCCATAGCAGATAATTTGTCTAGAATTGAAAATGTTCTTGATGACCCACTTCCTATTAATGATGATTTTCCTGATGAACAATTAGTTGTAGTAAATGCTTCTCGTAATACACCTTGGTTTGCAGACTATGCTAATTGCATTGTTGCTAAATACATACCACCTAGCTTTACATATCAACAAAAGAAAAAGTTCGTCTTCGATTTAAGACATTACTTTTGGGATGACCCACACTTATATAAAGAAGGAGTAGATGGTATTATTAGACGTTGTATACCTGAGCATGAACAGGGACAAATCCTATGAAAATGTCACTCCGAGGCTTATGGAGGACACCATGCTGGAGATAGAACTGCACACAAGGTATTACAATCTGGTTTTTATTGGCCTATTCTCTTCAAAGATGCTCATAAGTTCGTCTTATCTTGGGATGAATGTCAAAGGATTGGTAATATTGGTAGACGTCAGGAAATGCCTATGAATTATTCACTTGTTATTGAACCATTTGATGTTTGGGGATTTGATTATATGGGACCTTTTCCTAAATCCAATGGGTACACACATATTTTAGTTGCTGTTGATTACGTTACTAAGTTGGTAGAAGCTATTCCAACTAGTAGTGCTGATCACAACACTTCTATTAAAATGCTTAAAGAAGTTATTTTTCCTAGGTTTGGAGTCCCTAGATACTTAATGACTGATGGTGGCTCGCATTTTATTCATGGTGCTTTCCGCAAATTACTTGCTAAATATGATGTCAACCATAGAATTGCATCTCCTTATCATCCTCAATCTAGTAGTCAAGTTGAATTGAGCAATAGGGAAATAAGATTAATTCTTCAAAAGACTGTCAATAGATCTAGAAAGAATTGGTCTAAGAAATTAGATGATGCACTTTGGGCCTACAGAACAGCATATAAAAATCCTATGGGTATGTCTCCTTATAAAATGGTTTATTGTAAGGCTTGTCATTTACCTCTTGAGCTAGAACATAAAGCATATTGGGCAATTAAAGAACTAAATTATGATTTTAAACTTGCCGGTGAAAAGAGGTTATTTGATATTAGCTCGCTAGATGAATGGAGAACCCAAGCTTATGATAATGCCAAATTATTTAAAGAAAAAGTTAAAAGATGGCATGATAAAAGAATTCAAAAACGGGAATTCAAAGTAGATGATCCTGTTTTATAATACAATTCTTGTTTGAGATTCTTTGCAGGAAAACTTCTCTCTAAATGGGAAGGACCGTATATTATCGAAGAAGTTTATCGCTCCGGAGCCATCAAAATAAATAACTCCGAAGGGAATAATCCGAGAGTGGTGAATGGGCAAAGAATTAAGCATTATATTTCAGGTACCCCTAATAATGTTGAAACTAATATTATTGAAACAATTACACTGGAGGAATATATAAAGGAGTCCTTCCGGAACAATCCAGAATCCTGAAAAAGGAAGAGGTATGTGATACGGTAAGTAAACCGACTCCAAAAATTCCATAAAAATACTTTTCGTCAGTTTTGGAAAATATAAAAAAATAGAAAATAAAAGGCAGCTGAGGGGACCCACTTGGTGCCCACACAGCACCAGGGCGTGCCACCCCCCGGGGCGCGCCCTAGTACTGTGTGGGCCCCACGTGAGCCTCCCCGACTCCGTTTTCTCCTGGATTGCTTGTTTTGCAAGATAAAAATTCTATATATAGTCCACGTATTGTTTTGACCACCGTATCACAGAAATCTCCTCTGTTCTTGTTTCTTGCTATTTTTCTGACATATCTGAAAATATGTCGTCTCAAGATTCCGACGGAGAAAGTTTTGTGTCCCATTATCTTACGAATCCCAAGCTCTATGGGGATTTAGATCCCTATGGATTGTTCTCGGAGGAGAAACAAGAAAACAAGGAGGATGCAAGCTCGGATGAAGAAGAAGTCCATCTACCCCAACCAGGCGATATGCATGTGGAGTTCAAGAAATCAAGCCTTCCAAACACAAGGAGAAAACCAAAGATCCAATTTATCCCTTCTCGTCTTCTGCAGGAAAGCAAGGAAGCACTATGTAAAAGGGTGTTGAAGCTCGAGCAGGAGGTTGATGATCTAATGGAGGAAAACTTCATCCTCAAACAGAAGCTAAATAAACTCACTACCCCATCATCACCACCATCGCCGAAGAAGGAAGCTTGATCACACGGGTATGGGCACTCCCCTTGGCTTGTGCCCAGCATGGGGGAGATGCCCCGGTATCGTATCACCATCACTTTTATCATTTCTACCTATTTTTAGTTTGACCCTTAGTTATTTCATGATTTAGTTGAATAAAAGTTTAGTATGATCTATTTTCGAGTGTTAGCTTCATGATCTATCTATCCATGTAATTGAGTTGAGAGTTATATAATAAAGAGTAGTTTGAGTTTTTGCTTCTTTACTTTTATGTTTCAATCCTAGCAATGAAAATAATGAAAAAGATCATATGCTAATCTTATGGAAAGTAATGACATTACATAATGAAAAGTATAAGTGGTAAAATTTATTGGAAGTTAATAAGCATAGCATTGGTCAATGATGCAATTCATGAAAGAATTAATAGGGAAGAGAAGATTCACATGCAAATATACTATCTTGGACATCTTTTATGATTGTGAGCCCTCATTAAGTATTTTATGTCAGATTGTTGACGTTGGACAAGGAAGACAACATAATCAATTATGTTTGCTTATATTCACATAGAAGTTATATTGTTATATATACTCCAACAAGTGGTGCTTGCCCAATATCTTTGCTAGCCAAAAATCCGCACTAAGTAGAGATACCACTTGTGCATCCAAAACCCTTAAACCCTGTTTCATGTTATGAGAGTCCACTATATCTACCTATGGATTGAATAAGATCCTTCAAGTAAGTTGTCATCGGTGCAAAAAGCAATAAAAATTGCCTCTAAATATGTATGAATTTTTATTGTAAGGGAAAATAAGCTTTGTACGAACTTGTGATGGTAAAGAAATAAAAGCGACGGACTGCATAATAAAGGTTGCTTTCACAAGGGGCAATATAAAGTGACGTTCCTTTGCATTAAGAGATTGTGCATCCAACAACAAAAAGCGCATGACAACCTCTGCTTCCCTCTGCGAAGGGTCTATCTTTTACTTTTATGTATATACTTTTTATGCAAGAGTCAATAGTGTTCTTCTCTATTCCTGTTTCTTTTTTCTTTTTTGCAAGCATCATGTGGTGGAGATATCTAGGCATATATATCCAGTTGGATATGAGTGATCATGAGTTATTATTATTGACATCACCCTTGAGGTGAACAAGTTGGGAGGCAAATATAAGCCCCTATCTTTCTATGTGTCTGGCTGAATTTTTTTGCTCCATATGTATTGTGTGAGTCTTAGCAATCATAGAAGACTAAATGATAGTTGAGTATGTGGACTTGCCAGAAAGGCTCCTACATGTGACCCTTCCTGAAAATATGATGAATTGTAATTGCATTGTTGACTGAGAACATAGTTTGTTAGTTTTCAAGAAAGATAATGCCTTATACTCTATTGTTGTGATGAATTGTTACTTGTTCATGAGAAGTTTATGATAATAAATATTGTTGTTATAATAACGTTCATGATGCTTCTATTTCCGTATTTTGTTTTTATCGACACCTCTCTCTCTAAACATGTGGACATGATTTTCTATATCGGCTTTCGCTTGAGGACAAGCGAGGTCTAAGCTTGGGGGAGTTGATACGTCCATTTTGCATCATGTTTTACTACTGTTATTTATAATGTTTTTGATCAATATAACACTTCATGGAGTAATTCTAATGCCATTTCTCTCTTAATATGCAAGGTTTACACAAAGAGGGAGAATGCCGGCAGATGGAATTCAGGGCCAGAAAAAGCTACAGCAGAGATACCTACTCTGCACATCTCCAAATGAGCTGAAATTTCACGGAGAATTATTTTAAAATATATAAAAAATAATGGAAGCAAAATGTACCAGAGGGGGGCCACCAGGTGCCCACACAGCACCAGGGCGCGCCACCCCACCTCCCCCCCAGGTGCACCCTGGTACTGTGTGGAGCCCCTGCTCACTTCTGGCCCCCATCTTTTGGTATATAAGGGGTTTTACCCTAGAAAAAATAAGAGAGAACTTTCGGGACGAGGCACCGCCGCCACGAGGCGGAACTTGAGCAGGAGCACTTTTGCTCTCCGGCGCAGCGATTCTGCCGGGGGCACTTCCCTCCAGGAGGGGGAAATCGAAGACTTTGTCACCACCAACAACCCTCTAATCATGGGAGGACCAATCTTCATCATCATCTTAAACAGCACCATCTCATCTCATAACCCTAGTTCATCCTTTATATTCAATCTTTGTCTCAAACCTCAGATTGGTACCTGTGGGTTGCTAGTAGTGTTGATTACATCTTGTAGTTGATTCTAGTTGGTTTACTTGGTGGAAGATTATATGTTCAGATCCAATATGCTATTTAATACCTCTCTGATCCTGAGCATGATGATGATTTGTGAGTAGTTACTTTTGTTCTTGAGGACATGGGAGAAGTCTTGTCATAAGTAATCATGTGAATTTGGTATTCGTTCGATATTTTGATGATATGTATGTTGTTGATTCCCTTAGTGGTGTTATGTGAACGTCGACTATATGACACTTCACCATCTTTGGACCTAAGGGAATGCATTGTGGAGTAATAATTAGATGATGGGTTGCTAGAGTGATAGAAGTTTAAACCCTAGTTTATGCGCTATTCCGTAAGTGGCTGATTTGGATCCATATGTTTAATGCTATGGTTAGATTTATCTTAATTCTTATTTCTTAGTTGCGGATGCTTGCGAGAGGGGTTAATCATAAGTGGGAGGTTTGTTCAATTAAGAATAGCACCCAAGAACCGGTCCACCCACATATCAAATTATCAAAGTAGCGAACGCGAATCAAACAAACGTGATGAAAGTGACTTGACGAAATTCCCGTGTGTCCTCAAGAGCGTTTTACATATTATAAGAAATCGTTCCGGCTTGTCCTTTGCTATAAAAAGGATTGGGCCACCTTGCTGCACTTTGGTTACTACTATTACTTG
The DNA here is from genome assembly GCA_011799875.1 of Thinopyrum elongatum. Classification (NCBI taxonomy): domain Eukaryota; kingdom Viridiplantae; phylum Streptophyta; class Magnoliopsida; order Poales; family Poaceae; genus Thinopyrum; species Thinopyrum elongatum. The sequence continues at coordinate 12,494,649 of CM022298.1, read as the reverse complement.
TTACTTGTTACGAAATATCTTGCTATCAAACTATCTGTTACCGCTTATTTCAGTGCTTGCAGAAATTACCTTACCGAAAACCGCTTGTCATTTCCTTCTGCTCCTCATTGGGTTTGACACTCTTACTTATCGAAAGGACTACGATTGATCCCCTATACTTGTGGGTCATCAGCGGTCAACACCCGGCTGACCAGAGTCAAACCTGATAGGTGGGTCCACTGGGACCCACAAGTCTGTGATAGTAGCTAATTAACAGAGGTTAATCTATTTGAACTAACCTAATTAACTAGTGGGTCCAATATGACAGTGCCATATTAGTTATTTAACTTATTTATCAAAATAATTAGCATTTTTATTAATTAGAAAATCATTTAAATAACATGGGGCCTAGCTGTCAGTGACTGTGGCTGCCACGTCTGCGTGTTAACCCAGTCAAGAGGTCAACTGGACCCACCCGTCAGCGTCACAGGGGACCCACACTTCAGGACACGTCGTACGGCGACCGGAGACCCGCCGGAATCACGCCGGCAAGCTCATTTCGTGGCGGCGCGGCCTCGGGTGGCGTCAGAAAACATGCACAGGGCACGGGGAGGAGCTCAGCCTGGCTCATTCGAGAGCTAGGGTTCGACCGCGTCGAATGGTGGTGGCCGGAGCGGCAGAGATGGCCGGAGTCGAGCGCTACGATGACGCCGGCGGCGAGGTCCTCGGGCGATCTACGGAGACAGCGTTTCGGCGCGCAGGCGAGCTAAAGAAGAGGCTAGCGAGGGCCTACGCGATGCGGCGGGTTCAATGGGCACCAGCCCAAGACCAAATGGTCATCGGAGCCTCACCGGCGACGAGCTCCGCGGAGGCGAGCTCGGGCATGATGGGATCGTCGTTTTCGGGCGGCTATCGGTGACGAGTGAGAAATGGGAGGAGGTAGAGGCTCACCGGGAGGTTACGAAAAGCCGGCGACAGGTTAGTAGCGCAGGAGGTCGTCGGAGATCGCGGGAGAGGTGGCGGTTGCCGGAGACGGGGATGAGCTCGATCCGCTCAATGCCGAGCTCCTCGTCTCAAGTGGCTTGGCCCAGGTGACGTAGCGAAAGGCGACGGTGACTTACGACATGGCGGCGAGGCTAGGCGATGACGGTGGCTGCGAGATCGAGCGGAAGACGGCGGCGAGCTTTCGGGCGAGGTGAGGAACGAGAGAGGCGAGGCGCGTGGGGGCGAATGGGGTAGGCTAGGGTTTCGGGGAGGACGAGAGGGGCTCGGGGATGCCCTTATCGGCGTCAAGGAGCTGGCGGACGGACGACAGCGAGGCGAGCGAGGGCGTGTCGGCGCGGGCGACTGACAGCGCGCGGGAGGAGGACGACGACCACGTTTTGGGCTGGGCCGGCTACTGTTTGACTTAGACCCAGCTGCACAGTAAGTTCTTTCCGTTTTTCTTTTTATTTTTCTGTTTCTTTATTTACTTCTGTTTTGCAAATTGTTTGACCACTAAATGAGTTTTGTAAATTGTGTGACTTGGTTCAATAATTACAATGCAATATTACCTACCAACAGAAATTGGTTTGGAGATAATATGATTCCATTTGAATTTTATTTAATGGAAATGGGGTTAAATGGTGCTGTTTGGTACTGTTTTGATGAAGTTAGAGTTACTTAGTGAATTTGGGTGATGTTGTTTTCCTGAAAACAATTTGTTATGGAATATTTGCTATTTAATGAACATTTTTCCAGCAATGTTTGTGCAACTTTAAATTTTCACATGCATTTGAATTTCAACTTAAATTGGAATTTGAAATGAGATATGATGCAAATGATGATCAAGCCTTGTTAAGCATGGTGACTTGGCATTATCAACAGGGTTATCACTGTAGCTTAATTACATGGGGTGTTACAAAAATGTCATAGTTCAGTCAGATAGACCTAGTTGGGAGGAGGCGGTGGTCGCATAGGGCTCTGTGACGGCCGACACGGAGGGCCTCTGGAGGTATCTCACCAATCATCATCATTCGAGGATACCGGTACAGATCATTTTTAATTTCCTCTTTAGAAAGTGTGAGTTCCTGATTGTTTCTTTTTTCACTTGCCCATGCATTTTTGGGTTGCTGTCTCTGTAGAGGTTGCCATCGCCGTCCGCTCACTGGTCGTCATGGTTGCTGGTGGGGACAAGCTCGCCTCGTTGAGGGTTAAGCGGGGCAGGGATGCTATGAAACCCGATGGATGAGCCAACAATTGCACTTTCATGCGAAAATCAAGCCAGTTTCATGTGCCTTAAGATCTTAATGCTAGAGACTAGACAAGTTAGTTCACTTTATCTCTAATGTTGTTTTCTGCATGTTTCAGTTCCCACAACAAGAAGTCTCTACTTGAGCTAAAAAATTTGGATTACCTAAGGGTGGGTGCTTGAGGGAAGGTAGACGTGGATCGAGTGGCCGGTGGATAGCTACACAACATTAGGTCACAAGACACTTTCAGCCGCGATAGCCAACGATGACATATGAGGATGATGAAAATAGTGTCGGTGATTGAGGAGATTGCGGCGAGACACTAAGGTTAGCTTGATGGGAAGAGGCGGAGGTAGATTTGGTGGTTGTAGCTTTTGAAGACATGAGAAGTGGACACTGACAAGAGAGGAGGCATACGTAGAGTGATCTGTTATTGGTGTCTTAAGAGTTGGGAGAGGGAGAGGAGGCGAGGACCAATGAAATGGTCAATCGTTTAGTGGTCAAAACACTTGATCGTTTAGCACGGAGACCTCCAAATTTTGGACAACATTGACATAAGATTATCTATTGTGTCAAAACATTTTATATGAATTTCAGTCTACACACTAAGATATAAAAACAAGAAAACACACGAAGAAACAAAAATACATACAACACAATTAATTCAAAAAACCAACCCAATGAATGATGGTTGTATATGTAATGCTTGCAGTTCACAACATTCACAACTTTGCTTTATCTCGGAGGAATAGTTGTGGGAGTTACTGTGAGGACCATATATATTTCTAATTACTTTCTATTTTTAACTTTTGTAGATGTAAATAACATAATAATGTCTAATTCTCAGGTGTGGAATATGAAGGCCTATTTCATAATTCTAGATCCAGGATTTGATTTTTAAGTTAATGCTGTTTCATTGACCTAATTTTGAAATAGCAAATATTTTCCTTGTTAGTTTGGTGCCATGATTTGTGCTATGTCTTCCTCTGCCTCCTCCCAATGCATCTTCTTCCCCTCTTATAAGTTGGTTGTGACGCCCCCGGCACAATCGTGCACTAATCATACACGCAAATGCACACGATCAAGCCTAAGAACTCACGGGAAGATATCACAACACAACTCTAAAACATAAATAAAGTCATACAAGCTTTATATTACAAGCCAGGGGCCTCGAGGGCTCGAATACATAAGCTTGCGTACAAGCGTCAGCGGAAGCATCAGATATCTGAGTACAGATATGAAACAGAAAGGCCTTTAGAAAAGGTTGAGCTCGCATAACCATGAGGTTGTCGCAATAGGACTTGCGGCTTAAGGCATCAGCCATCACGTTAGCCTTGCCAGGGGTATAGGATATACCCAAATCATAGTCCGCAATGGCCTCCATCCATCTTTGCTGACGGAGGTTTAGAGATGGCTGAGTGAACAAGTACTTCAGACTTTTATGATCCGTGTAGATCTCGCAACGATTACCGAGAAGGTAATGTCGCCACAACTGCAATGCATAGATCACAGCAGCTAGTTCTAGATCATGTACCGGATAATTCTCTTCATGTGGGCGCAACTGACGAGAGCCATAGGCAATCACTTTGCGCTCTTGCATTAGGACATAGCCTAATCCTTCACGGGATGCGTCACAATAAATCACAAAGTCTTTGCTGGTATCTAGAGGAGATAGTACTGGGGCAGATGTTAGCTTGTCTTTGGGTGTTTGAAAACTTTCCCGACATTTTTCTGTCCATTCAAATTTAACGCCCTTGTGAAGCAGATCAGTCAGAGGCTTAGCAATCTTTGAGAAATTCTCGACAAATCGATGGCAATAACTTGCAAGGCCGAGAAAACTTCTCACTTGCTTGACGTTCTTCGGAGGAGTCCAGTCCAGAATAGCCTGAACTCGTTCTGGGTTAACGGAAATTCGTGGGCAGGTAGTCAAAGAGATTGACGATGATAACACAGATCAGCAAGGGGCAAGGATGGCATTGCCGTTCATGAATTCAATTAACATCTCGGAAGAACTCAAAATGCTGATGCTGAACACGACACATTTTTCCGGGAGATTCCAAAAGTGTCAAATGACAGTGTGAGAAGCGTAAGATACTTGTAAAGGAAGGTTAAACAAACCAATGGAAAGGAAAATGATGATTATCAGACTAATCAGATCAATATCAGGGAAATCGCACAGATATCCAGCTCTCCGGGTGGACGAGAATTACGAGATCCTAAGTGTCGGCGTTAGTAAAAAATTTAACCCGAATAGAAGAGAGATCAGAGTCCCAGAGTAAAGGTCGAGAAGTAAAAGATCCTAATACCACCCAATTGGCGACGTGGGCCCGTAAGCCACATAGCCAAGTTAGCAAAACAGTTTTCAGTTACGAGACTCAACTTCGGCCCAATCGTGCATTAATCATACACGCAAATGCGCACGATCAAGCCTAAGGACTCACGCGAAGATATCACAACACAACTCTAAAACATAAATAAAGTCATACAAGCTTTATATTACAAGCCAGGGGCCTCGAGGGCTCGAATACATAAGCTTGCGTACAAGCGTCAGCGGAAGCATCAGATATCTGAGTACAGATATGAAACAGAAAGGCCTTTAGAAAGGCTGGGCAAAATAAAACACTACGATCGAAAGGCGCAGGCCTCCTGCCTGGGACCCTCCGATCCTACTCCTGGTCGACGGCAAGCTCGTAGTAGTATCCATCCTCTGGGTAGTAGTAGTAGTCGATCGACGGGGCATCTATCACAGGGGCTCCGTCATCTTGGTCACGACAAACTGATATGGGGAGAAAAGGTAAACAAAGCAACCATGAGTACTCAGAAGTACTCAGCAAGCAAGGATCTACACTACATATGCAACATTTTCAATGAGAGGCTGTATATGTGGACTGGGCTGCAGAAATGCCAGAATAGAGAGAAGGCCTAGTCCTATCGAAGACTAGCATCTTCAGCGGTCTTGCAGAAATAGAAGAGGGTAGAACAGTACAATATAATGTAGCAGTATCGTTAAGTCTCAACCTCACCCAGAGATCCTCTCTCGACTCCCTGCGAGAAAGCAATCTCAAAGCCATACAGTCATCAACCTCGTCCTGAGATCCCTTCTCGACTCCCTGCGAGAAGCAATCCCAGAGCCTCATATCCAGGTCTCATCTCAACTTCTAGCTGTATCGATCGGTATACAACTCCGAGTATCCTTTATCGTAGGACCGGCTATCGATAGAAGTTTTCTTCCCTGCAGGGGTGCACCAACTTACCCAACACGCTCGATTAACTCCGGCCGGACACACTTTCCTGGGTCATGCCCGGCCTCGGCCAAACGACACATCACAACCCTACCTAGAGCTCAGCAGAGAGGTCCCCGTCGGTCTACATCCTAAGCGCTCAGAGGTCTTGGGCCATCGCCCTGTGCACTCCGAGTCGTTGCATGCAGGGGGAAGCCAGGCACCAGGGGGGCGCCGGTCCGTCCCGGCCGCAAGGCTGAACTAGACGTCTGACAGAGCTTTCGGCTGATGCTACGATGCAGAACGCCCATACTATGCCCACGTGATGGTTAGTGCTATCAGGCCAGAGACCTGCTCGGATCAAATATCCAAATCGTTAATGGACTAGGGCTTGCGGTAACGAGCAGAGACTCACGAAAGATGTGACCCCGTCGCCCCGTCTCGAGGACTTGCTGCAAGGGTTAAGAATGCCCGGCCGCGCCTCGTATTCTCACTCGGGCACCACACTGGCATCCGTCTTCACAACACTCGCCTCTCAGGCGCACGCGGGTACCCCTCAGGGTCGACCCGCCTTTCCAAGTAACAGTGTAAAGTCCAAGTATCCGTGTGTCCATAACATCAGGGGAATCCGAGGTATCACCCTCGTTGGATTCCTACTCGATGTATCCATCAAGGTGAACTCGGAGGAATCACCCTCACTTGGTTCACACTTGAGGTGTTGTACGAGGGCGTCGTTATCGAAAGCGGTGAAGGAGGAGTCACCCTCGATGACCACGACCGAATAGCTACTCTACAGAGTTAACATCAGAAGTGCTACAAGAGGTTTCACCCTCGGCACTCGATAGTAACGCTGCAGTGTCGTTACAACTAAAGGGGGTGATGTGCGGTGTCGGGGCCTGGTCTTCAATCCCGTTGATCGGGTCTTCTGACAATCCAGCGCGGCAGTCGGGATAAGTGGGGTCACTGGTAGGTCTCTACCCATCCTATACTAAGCAGTTTAGGATATGCAGGTAATTATCAACAGCAGGTTACAATGAACAGGCTATGCATCAGAATAGGTAAAGCAGTAGCAGCAGTAATTCTAATGCAAGCATGAGAAATAGAATGGGCGATATCGGGATGATCAAAGGGGGGGGGGCTTGCCTGGTTCTCGGCGGCAAGGGCAAGGTCGTCAGTGGAGTCTTCGGTCTCCGGAGCTGCGCCGGTCTCGGGGACGACATCGGTGTCGGGGTCTAACGAGAGAGAAGATGGGGAGGAAACAGTATAAATATAGTGCAAACATGGGCAACGCAAAGTACGGCAATGACAATATGCAGTGCCGGGTGTGTCCTAACGTATGGTTGCACGTCACCGAGGAAGGGGGAATCCATCCGGGAATGTTTTCCCGATTCCGGACATTTGTCAGACAGATGACTGGAGAGGGACGGTTGCATGTTCGTATAGTTAGGGACGCGTGACGGACGAACGGACCGTGTATTCGAATTCGTCTCGTCGTTCTGAGCAACTTTCATGTACAAAGTTTTTCGATCTGAGTTACGGATTATTTTATATGATTTTCTAAAGTTTTTATTAATTTCTGGAATTTATTTAATTATTTAAATTAAACATTATCCAGAACAGTGTTCGCTGACGTCAGCATGATGTCAGCATGACGTCAGGACCAGTGGGTACCACCTGGCATACTCTGTTAGGTTTAATTAGGGTTTAGCTAATTAATTACTAACTAATTAAACTAATTAATTAATTAGACTAATTAAGCAGGATTAATTAAATTAATTAAATTCACTAATTAATTAATTAACTAATTATTTATTTTAATAATTCATTTTTATTTTCTTTTATTTTTATTATCATTTTTTTTATTATTTTTTTAAGTTTCTGGGCCTTGGGATTGAGGGTGATAAGCTGAACTCCAGGTAATATCACTCGGTTATTATCCCAAGGTAATATCCCAAGGCCAAGTTGAACGAGTTAATCAAGTGCTTGAAGACATGCTTCGGGCTTGTGTTATATCGTTCGATAAGAAGTGGGAAGAATCTCTCCCGTATGCCGAGTTCTCTTATAACAATAGCTATCAAGCCAGCTTGAAAATGGCCCCCTTCGAAGTAATCTATGGACGTAAGTGTCGAACCCCTCTGAATTGGTCAGAAACTGGGGAACGACCGCTCGTGGGTCCGGATATTATTCAACACGCCGAAGAACAAGTCCGTATCGTTCGAAAAAATCTCAAGGCGGCTCAGGACCGCCAGAAGAGCAACTATGATCGCAAACGATGGGGTTTGACTTATCAACCTGGTGATCAGGCTTATCTGCGAGTCACCCCGATGAAAGGCACTCACCGTTTTGGAATCAAGGGCAAGCTAGCTCCACGCTACATTGGTCCTTTCCGCATAATTGCTAGACGTGGTCAGGTGGCATATAAATTGGAGTTGTCGCCGCAATTCTCCCATATCCACGACGTCTTCCATGTGTCGCAACTTCGTAAATGCTTCAAGGAATCTCTGCACCGAGCTGTGGATCACGAGGTGCTCGAATTGCATGATGATCTATCGTATAAGGAGCATCCGATCCGCATTCTCGATGAAGTTGAACGTCGGACCCGTCAGAAGGTTACCAAGTTCCTCAAAGTGCAGTGGTCAAATCATACTGAAGATGAAGCCACTTGGGAACGCGAGGATAATCTTCGTGCGGAATACCCCGAACTTTTTCCTTCTACTTCTTAATTCTCGGGACGAGAATTCTTGTTAGTAGAGGAGATTTGTAACACCCCCAGTGGTTAACTACAGTAATCACCCTTTTGATTATGCCATGTCATCATGATTATCAGTGCCTAATCATCATTAGCATCATATTGCATTTCAACTCCTAACTCAAATCCAAATTTAAATGAAAGTGGAAAATAAAAGTTGTCCAACATAGAAACTAAATTGTTCATTAAATAGCAAATAAATCAGAGACAATTCTAAAATTGAAACCAACATCATTGGAGTTGTGTAAGTGACTCAAACATCCCCAAACAGTGACTAAAGACAATATTTAATTACCTTTTATTTAATCTAAAATAAATATGAAAAGATATTTACCCCAAACTAGTTTTTGGTGGTAGGATATATTGTGCTGTGATTTGTGGGCCAGCTCTCATATTTTACAAAACTCTAATGGGGGCCACACATTTTGCAAAACAGAAAAGAAAAGAAAAACAATCGCGGGATGAGGAGGGGGAGGGTTCATACCCCCGATGCAGGGGTTCGCCGGCGAGGCTCGGGCCGGTTGGGGAG